>CAWUFW010009167.1:600000-810582 GCA_963921515.1 Calotriton arnoldi
AATGTGTATCCGCACTTTGGAATGACTCCTTTGCCGGTGTCACCCTTTCTTTGTCTTCAGGTGCAACCAATTGCTTTTGGTATACCTTTCAGTCCTTCATAAATTTTTCTTTTGACTTCATCGACTTTTATTTCTTTTGTCTGGTTTTCTTTTTCAAGTTTCAAGTAAATCACTCTTACCCACTTGTTCACAGTCTTTGTCTTGGGTTTCGTGATCACTATCCACTTCTTTAATGTCCGGCAATGCTATGTAGCAAGTTTCAAGTAAATCACTCTTACCCACTTGTTCACAGTCTTTGTCTTGGGTTTCGTGATCACTATCCACTTCTTTAATGTCCGGCAAGGCTATATAGACACATTCAGGTGATTTGTACTTCAGGTTGGGTCTTTTCACTCTCTTAGGTCTCTGCACTTTTCTTTTGCACACTTTCCCCTTCTGGCTTGTCACTTCATTCACTTGTTCTGCTTTGTCTTTGTTCAAATTTATCAGTTTATATCTCAGTCTTTTAACTTTGTTGGGCCAATGGTCTCCTTTTCTTGGCCTTTTCAGATCAACGTCCTTTTCACCTCTCTCCGCTTTCCAAGCTCCCTTTCTTGGTCCTCTCCTTTGTCTTATTTTGTCTTCACTTTCTTCAGATTCTGTCTCCGATCTCACCTCTTCTCCTTTAATCTTTATTTTTATTATCTCAGTCTCTTTGTCGGAATCTGAATTTGTATTTTCCTCCGTTATTTCTATAACCCTCAGAGGAATTTCTCCAGCACTGGTACTTGGCTGTTCTTCATCACGGTCTTTTGGTACATTTTCTCCTGTTTCAATATCAGTCTTTTGTTTCTCAAAGTCTTTTATTTGTGTTTCACTCAATTCAGGTTGGTCTGTTTCAGACACTGAGCTTGCTTCCAATATTTCCAGATGTCGACTATCAGGTCGAGCTTCAGGATCTGGAACTCTGATTGTTTCAGTCTCTTGCTCAGTTTCCGAACTGGGATTTGATATTTCCAGATGTCGACTTACAGGTCGAGCTTCAGGATCTGGAACTCTGATGGTATGGCTGGCGTGTATCCAATTGTTCACACCTGCACACTTCACGGCTGTTGTTGTCACCAGTATCACTTGACGTGGTTGATCCCAGCGTGGAACCAAACAATTTCTTCTTTTGTGAACTTTTATGCGAACCCAATCCCTTGGACTCAAGTCATGAGCTCGTTTTCTTTCAAGGGTGGTCGCATCCGGCCCAACCTGATGAAACACAGAATGTACCACATCAGCCAATCCTTTGCAATAGTCCAGTATGAGATCATCAGTTTTAGTTAGCAGTTTGTTGACAGGTACGTATGCTTGTCTCATGGTGTGTCCCATTATGATTTCATGGGGACTCAAACCAGTTTTTCTGTCAGGTATACTTCTCATGGTCATCAGCACCAAAGGTAAGGCATCTGGCCATTTGAGTCCAGTTGCTTGACACATTTTTCCTAATCTATTCTTTATTGTGCCATTGACTTGTTCTACCACTGCAGACGCCTCTGGTCTATAGGCACAATGCACCTTTTGCTGTATGTCCAATGCCTCACATATTAGCTGAATGACTTCATTTTGAAAATGTGATCCTCTATCTGTTTCAATCGTTACTGGAAAACCATATCTAGGAATGAATTCTCTCAATAGGAGTTTGGCTACAGTAACTCCATCATTCCTTCTTGTCAGATAGGCTTCCACCCAACGAGAAAACAAACAAACAACCACCAGGACATACTTCAATCATTACTTGGGGGCATCTCTATGAAATCTAGTTGCATTCTGGTAAAAGGACCTCCTTCACGTCCTATTGTTCCCAAACTGACTACAGTTTTTCTTCCAGGATTTATTTGTTGACATATAAGGCATCTCTGACAAAGGCTTTCTGCTATAGCCCTAAACTTTGGGTTGTACCAGGTTTGTTTGAAAAGTCTGATCATGGCATCCCTACCTATGTGTGCCTGTCCATGGTACATCCGTGCCATGTTAGAGATCATGCTATCAGGCATAACTGGTCTTTCATCCCTGTAAACCCAAACTTCATCTTCTTCTCTCTGCCTACAACCTTATCTTATCCAAATATCTTTTTCTTCCTCACTTGCTTCTTCCTGCAATTGCTTCACTTCCTCCCATGTCTCTACTGGGTTAGTAAACAGCAAGGGACATGAAACTTTTTCTTTTTCCCGTCTCCGATTGAGTGAAACTGAATTTTGAGCACAATATTGAGCCAATTCATCCACAAAATTATTGCCAACTGTAATGTAATCATCTCCATTTTTGTGAGCACTGCATTTCACTACTGCAATAAGTTTTGGCAGCTGTATCGCCTCAAGCAACTCTTTCACAAACTCACCATTCCTAATAGGAGACCCCGAAGAAGTCAGGAATCCCCTCTGGGACCAGATTTGTCCGAAATCATGTACCACTCCAAAGCCGTACTGGCTATCCGTGATCACAGTGATTCGGAAATTCTTTCCCAATTTGCAAGCTTGAATCAGAGCAATTAGCTCAGCAACTTGGGCTGAACGTATTCCTCTTAAACATGATGCTTCCATTATTTTTGCCACCGTACATACAGCATATGCAGCACTTAAAACTCCTTAAGGTGTCCTCATGCACGATCCAGCCACAAACATCACATAATCTGATTTTTTAGAGGTTCATCTTTAATGTCAGGACGGGGCTTCGTGCAAAATTCAAGTACATCCAAACAGTCATGATCAATCTCATTTCTGACCTCTGAATCTATTGCATCTGGCAGCAAAGTGGAGGGATTCACACTCGTGCATCTTACAACCGTTACATTGTCTGCACCTAATATCACCTTTTCATACTTGGTCAGTCGACTATGTGTCATAAATTGAGTTTTTGTTCTGGTCAGAAAAATGTCTACAGAATGTGGGACATATATTCTCAAAGGATATCCCATCACAATGCCTTCACTCTGTTCCAGACTCACACATGTGGCAGCTACTGCTTTCAAACATCCAGGTAACGCTTTTGCTACAGGATCTAGGACAGCTGAAAAGTATGCCATGGGTCGTCTCATTTTCCCATGCCTCTGCACCAATACTGAAAGTGCACATCCGTCTCTCTCACTGCAATATAGTTCAAATTCTTTCTCATAATCAGGCATTCCCAATGCAGGTGCTTTACACAATCTTGTTCTCAATTCCTCAAAAGCTTTCATTTCTTCCTCATTCAGTTCAATTGGATCCTTCACATCTTCTTTGTCAATCGCTGTAAAGGTTTGGCAATCAATGAAAATCCACTCATCCACTGTCAACAATAACCAACCATTCCAAGAAACATTCTCACTTCTCTTTGTGTCATTGGGGCTCTCATTCCTTTAATAATCCTTATCCTTTCTGTTGTTACTTTTCTCGCCCCTTTCTCAATCTTATGACCTAGGTACTGTACTTCTTGTTGGCAAAACTGGAGCTTTGATGGGGACACTTAATGTCCTCCTTCAGCCAAATGATTCAGCAAAGCAATTGTGTCCATAACACATGCTTCTCTTGTTTTTGATGCCACCAATAGGTCATCAATATATTGGACCAATACTGATTTTTCGGGCATTTTCAAACTTTCTAGAGATTTCTTCAGAATTTGATTAAAAATGGAAGGGCTCTCCGTGTACCCTTGAGGAACACGGCACCATGCCAAGATTCGCTTTCCGAACCGGAACGCAAATAATGCTTGACTGTCAGGGTGTAAAGGAATGGAAAAGAATGCATGGCACAAATCAATGACTGTGTACCATTCTGCATCATGGGGAATTTGATATAGAATCACAGCTGGATTCGGCACAATTGGACAGCAAGGTATAACAATTTTGTTCACCTTTCGTAAAGCCTGTAGTATTCTATATGTTCCATTTGGCTTTTTCAATCCCATTATAGGAGAATTATATGGACTGCTCATTATTTCTTTCAAAATTCCTTGTTCAATCATTTTGTTAATCACAGGGGTTATTCCTTCTATTATTTCTGGTGTCAGCTTGTATTGTGGGGTGTTTGGGTAATGTACTCCTTCTTTTACAGTTATTTTTACAGGATCAACATCTTTCATTAATGCAATGTCTTCACCTGTGAAATCCCATACATTCGTTCTGACTGTCTCTCTTAATTCTTCAGGGATTTTCTCTACGTTGAACACAGGAAACATATCATACATTTCTGGTTCTAATTCTGCCATTGTCATCTTATACAGAACATCATCATCTGGTGTCTAAAAAGCTATACCATCGGGTGTACAATAGATGGTACAATTCATTTTACAAAGCAGATCACCTCCTAATAGATTTACAGAACTGCAATCGCACACCACAAAACGATGCATTTCTCTAAATGGACCAATTCTCACCTCTACTGGTTCTGTAAGAGGAGTTTTAATCTGCTGATTTGAAACACCTACAACTTGGATATTTTCTCCTGAGAGAGGAAAGTTTGGAATTTCCACTGACCTGACAGTAGAACGGGTAGCACCAGTGTCCACAAGGAAAGTAACATTTACATCATTCACTTTTCCATCAACAAATGGACCTGACTGATCTACCTCTACAGTTGCGCCAAGCACGCACTCTTCTTCCTCTCCTAGGCACCGTCATAAACTTTCATCCGATTCGTTTCCATCCTGTCGTAACCAATACTGCGAGACTGCAGCTGCGCGCGGCAATTTTGTTACCTGCTCGCCTTCGTAGAATCCTGTCTCTGCACTGTATCTTTGAGAAAATACACTGTTTGGTAGAGGTGGTTGCGGCACCTGACACTGTTGCGCAACTACCTGCGGCTGTTGCAGCTGTTGGTAACTCACCTCATTCTGCACCTGTGGATTTAATGATTGATTCTCTGTATTAGCTTTCGGAGGCAATTTACACTCGTTTCTCGAATGCCCTAATTTTCCGCAATTGTGACATGTCTATTTCTTTTTAGCTTCATCTATACTCATTTGACCCTTTCCTTTTCCAATATTTGGTTTAAACTTATTCTGTCCTGCATCATTTGTTGGATTATTCATCTGTGCTTCTTGTTTCTCTGCAACCTTTACTTGTGCCCACATGGCTTTTTCTTTAAGTTTACGCTGTCTACTCTCAATCTCATCACTACAATACTTAGCATAGCGCAGTACCTCGTCCACTGTACTGTTCTGCCAACATATCATATGGTGTTTAATCATTTCACTTATCTCAGGTTTCAAACCATATACAAATCTATACACAAAATGACTCATGTCCTTTTCACTTAGATTCTCATATCCACTATACTGCTTAAAAACTAAAAGTAATCTCTCATAATAAGAGTGTACAGATTCCTTGCTTTCCTGAGTTGTTCTATCAATCTTAACCCAGTCTGTTTCTATTGGTGGAACTTTATTTTTCAAAAATGTAATTGCTTGTTCATATTTCTTCATTACTTCTGGACCGGGAGCTCCTGTTTTTGCATCTCTAGGATATTCTTCCTTTGGCCAATCAATAGTAATTTTACACTCTGTCCATAAATCTGCAGGAACAACAATCTCAAATAATCCATCCAAGTCCTCCCACAACACTTTTGAAACTTTCACAAATCTCTCTACCTGTCTGTACCATTCGACAGGCTTTTCTCTCAATCTTGGAAAATCATTTGTAAATGACAATATATCTTGTCTGGACCATGGAACATGTACATATCCTCCTCCTGGAATTTCTCTCATTGGGCATTCTACTGCTACTGGTTCCTTTTCCCGTACTGGAAAAGCCACAAATGTTTTCTCAGTTGTTCCCTCTTTTGTCCTTATCCACCTACTTCTCCACTTGCCTACATCTCCCCATTTTCTTAATAAAACAATTAGTTGTTTGATCTGTGACAATCGTCCTGAAGTATTCAGATTCTCTATATCTTTCTCCCCAAAACCTACTCTGTATGGTTTTTGAAATCCTTTAATTTTTGCAAAATCTACTCCTAATTCATTTGCTGTCTCCTCCAATTTCTCATGCAAATTTCTAGCTCTCCATGTTATACTTTTGCTCATAAACATTAATTCATCATCTTGATAAGATTTCAATCGATCTGTTCCAATAGTTCCTACAATCAATTCTTCCATGTCTATTTTTAGTCTAACCACATCTAAGGGTTGTGGTTCACTATCTTTCTTCTGCAAACTCCTCACCCACTCATTTAATTCTTCTGCAGTCGGACCTACAGGGGTTTTTGTTAAATCTATTCGGTCTATTCTTCTCTCTGAGGTTTCACCTTCTGACTCAGCTCCCATTGGAATCCTACTCATCAGACTCTCATTAATTGTTAAATTTTCAGGTGGGCTTTTTCTGAATAACCCAAAAGAATCTTCTGCCTCTCTACTTTCTGGCATTCTCCCTTCTGTTACTTTTTGCGCACTCGAATTTAGTGGAATTACTAAGGAATGTTCATCCATCTTTTGATTCCTGGTTAGTTCTCTTATCTTGTCAGTCAACTCTCTCGTGGTTCTTGTTAATTCAGCCGTATCATCATTATCACTATTTATAATCTGTGGTGTCTCGGGTCTATTAAATGGACTAGTCATTTCAGTAATTTGTTCAGGACTTTGATTTATTACTGCTGATTTTGGTGGTGCATTCGGTATTACTCCTACTGAAACTGGCTGATACGGGGGAGGTCTTTTATTTAAAATGTCCTCCAGCAACTCATCATCTGTGTCGCTAACTCCATATCCATATCTTTCTGATATTACATGTTTTCTTTTCTCCGTACTATTTTTCCTTTCTTCTTCGTTAACAGTTCGAAAAGGAAATAACCCATCCATCATATTAGCATACCGCCATCTCCTCATCCTGTCTTCATGATTCAAACCCCATATTCTTTCATGAACAAAATTATGATTCTTTACACCTCTATGTTTTTCTCTTTCATACATCTCATCTTCCCATTCACTTAAAGCTTCAAACTGTGTAGGTCTAGGTCTCGGTTCGAGATTCGTCATTCTTTCTCTCAAATTCCAAAGTACAGCTGTGCTAAATGAACCACTTTCCGGAAATGCTAATACTCCATCGTCTTTGGTATAATTCACCCAATTTTCTAACCAAATACAAGTATGATAGCCATACTTCACCATCATATAAGATGCTGGTGATTTCGGCGGAGGAAATACTTCTCCTTCCCTAGTCACAACCTTTTTGTCTGTTTTAAATAGATTTTTAAGCTTCGCAAACCAAGATAGTTTCTCTTTCTCACGTCCATGGTAATAAGCCATATTTCACTCTAGTCTTCCTACACACTAAATTACACAATTCTCCACTTAATCAGTTCTTTCTACCGCTTCGACTATTCTGACCTATCCCAGCGCATCTCACACTAACGCACCAATCAAAAAGCTCTACGTCACTCTCACACTAACCTATCCCAGCGCGTCTCACACCAACGCACCAATCAGGGAATTCTCCATTCTTCCACAACTGGCCAATACCAGCGCGGTCTTTGTTGACGTCAGCTTTTACTCCTACTGCTGCTGACCCCTCCTTTACAAAATTTATCGGCACTTTTCTTTTCTCGTCAAAATCGGTTAGTTACGACATAAAATACATTTCCATTGTCTATTTCTCTAAACAAAAGAGATAGTTTCTTCACTCTCACAAGAATTCTGGTTTTCCAGTAGGCAGCACTTACTTCTACCTTACCACAGAATTTTCCCCGTTTCGCCGATAAAGTAGCACTTCCCTCTACCTTACCCTTCTCTCAAACAAGAAGTAAACCCGTTTCTCTGAAGATAAAGCACATGTGGAGACTATACAGCTCCTGAGAATTAAGTTCAGAGTTTCACAAGAAAACCTGTTGTTATTTCACTCAAAACACACTTCATACATGAGTTCCCTAACATAACACACAATGTGTTACCCCCAAATTGAAATTAGACAATGTACAATTCCATGTGATACGAAAGGGAAGCCATCTGGCCGCTCTGTGCCCCAACGAAAGAGTGAGTGGGCAACGGGGAGTGGGGGACCGGAGGCCCAGGGCCCCAGCTGGGCCCCAGCCATGGGGGCTGTGAGGGGGGGAGCTGACGGGCCCTCCGACCCGGGGCCCGCAGACACCTCGACAAGCAGGCGAAGCGGGGGAGGTCTGCATGGGACCGACGGGCCCCCGTCCCGGGCCCTTGGCATAGAGGCAGGCTGGGGGCCGGGGCCCAGGGCTGGAGCACCCGACCCGGGGCCCGGAGGGGCCCCTGGACCCAGCCGGGGCCCGTGGACCCAGCCGGGGCTCCCGGGCCCAGAGGCGCAGGGGAAGCCTCCCCGGGACCACGGGACCCCGTCCCGGGCACCCTGCCACGCGGCAGGACTGAGGACGGAGCCCGGGGTGGGGAGGCCGCCCTCCCCGGGGCCCTCAGGGGCCCCGGACGGAGCTCCTGAACCCAGCCAAGCGAGGGGGGCTCCCCGGGCACAATGGAACCCCGTCTCGGACCTTTGGCATAGCGTCAGGCCGGGGGACAGGGCCCAGGGCTGGAGCACCTGACCCGGGGCCCGGAGGGGCCCCTGGACCCAGCCGGGGCTCCCGGGCCCAGAGGCGCAGGGGAAGCCTCCCCGGGACCACGGGACCCCGTCCCGGGCACCCTGCCACGTGGCAGGACCAAGGACGGAGCCCGGGGTGGGGAGGCCGCCCTCCCCGGGGCCCTCAGGGGCCCCGGAAGGAGCTCCTGAACCCAGCCAAGCGAGGGGGGCTCCCCGGGCACAACGGAACCCCGTCTCGGACCTTTGGCATAGCGTCAGGCCGGGGGACAGGGCCCAGGGCTGGAGCACCCGACCCGGGGCCCGGAGGGGCCCCTGGACCCAGCCGGGGCTCCCGGGCCCAGAGGCGCAGGGGAAGCCTCCCCGGGACCACGGGACCCCGTCCCGGGCACCCTGCCATGCGGCAGGACCGAGGACGGAGCCCAGGGTGGGGAGGCCGCCCTCCCCGGGGCCCTCAGGGGCCCCGGACGGAGCTCCTGAACCCAGCCAAGCGAGGGGGGCTCCCCGGGCACAACGGAACCCCGTCTCGGACCTTTGGCATAGCGTCAGGCCGGGGACAGGGCCCAGGGCTGGAGCACCCGACCTGGGGCCCGGAGGGGCCCCTGGACCCAGCCGGGGCTTCCGGGCCCAGAGGTGCAGGGGAAGCCTCCCCGGGACCACGGGACCCCATCCCGGGCACCCTGCCACGCGGCAGGACTGAGGACGGAGCCCGGGGTGGGGAGGCCGCCCTCAGGGGCCCCGGACGGAGCTCCTGAACCCAGCCAAGCGAGGGGGGCTCCCCGGGCACAACGGAACCCCGTCTCGGACCTTTGGCATAGCGTCAGGCCGGGGGACATGGCCCAGGGCTGGAGCACCCGACCCGGGGCCCGGAGGAGCCCCTGGACCCAGCCAGGGCTCCCGGGCCCAGAGGCGCAGGGGAAGCCTCCCCAGGACCATGGGACCTCATCCCAGGCACCCTGCCACGCGGCAGGACCGAGGACGGAGCCCGGGGTGAGGAGGCCGCACTCCCCGGGGCCCCTGGGAGACCCTGAACCCAGCCGAGCAGGGGGAGGCTCCGGGGGCATGACGGAACCCCGTCCCGGGCCTTTGGCAGGGCAGCAGGCCGGGGGATGGGGCCCAGGGCTGGAGCACCTGACCCGGGGCCCGGTGGGGCCCCTGGACCCAGCCGGGGCTCCCGGAGATGATCCCACGCAGAGTGTGGCAGGGGGCGAAGTCAGTAGAGGCCGTGGAACATTCACGTAAAAGATTGAACAGTTCAGTGCGTAAGTTTGCAGGCCAGAGGCGGCTGGGTTTCATCAGACATGAAATGATTCAAGCCAAGGTTCAAGGTTACTTTGAAAAAGATGGTGTCCACCTGTCACCAGTGGGTATGGATCTCTTCCTTCTGGACTTACAGGATGCCCTGGAAATGAGCTGTTGGTGGGGGGCTCTGGCAGTGACGGGGGCTGCCTCCAGAGCTGTGGCGGAGTTACAGGGCGATCTGGAGGCAGACGGGTACAGAAGGGTACCTCTGCGGGGCACAATAGGGGTGCCAGAGCCAAATACCAGGAGCCTCATGGGAAGTTCCTGGAAAACCGTGTCGGCGCCCCGCTCCCTCAATCGTGCACGCTTAAGGCTTATATGTAATGGAACCAGTGTTCTTGTAGGTTCCACGGAGAGGTTTTTTAACGTGGCCCTTCCCACGTTCCCTGGTAACTCGAATGAGATCTTTGTGGAGATCGAGGGTTTGGAGTAACGTCGTCGGGGTGCCCTCACCAAAACTCCAGCAAGGTTGTACGTGGGGCCACACCTTCCTTTTTGCTGTTAATTACCACGCCCGATCCTTTCAGCTGAGTTGAGGGGGTTCTGTAGTAAAATTAAAGAATGTATACTTGTGTAATGTAACTGGTGGTTATGTAAAGCGCTCCTAAACCTTCGGGTCGAGTTAGCGCTAAATTCAACTGCAAAAAAGCTTCTGAAGATCCTACCGCTGAGGTGGGATATCTAAACCCCCACCCGAACTTTCTATTTTGACGTGCCCGTGCTTGGTCGGGATGTGGCTGTTTTGCTCTGTGCATGTTCTCGGCGTAGTCTCTCCAGGCCCCGCGTGTGCTCACCAGGCTCCTCGCCCCTTCCTCCCCCCCGCAGGAATGCCACTTGTGAATGGAGCTGGGCATGCCCACATCCTGCTTCAGGACCCGCAGCAGTGCGCCCCATCCTCTTTGCTTGAAGTAGCCCCCTCCCCCGCCTGGACTCACTTCTTGTCTCCGGCATTTGTTTACCAAAGTGCAAGTGCCCTCCTTTAGTTTAAAATAGAACTTAGCTTATGGGAGTGTATAATATGTTGTGGTACCTACAGTTTAAACAAGGTTTTTGTCGCCTGTGGCCTTTTTGTAACCCAAGTTTCAAAGATTGGCAGATTCTTCCGCCCTGCCAAGAAAATCGTGGTTAGTATTTTTTCACTATATTTGCCCTTCGGTAATTTTGAAGTTATTTTCTATAATTAATAACTATTGCCATGGTTGATTGACTCTAGTGCCTCTTTGCCAGTATGGCAGAAATGTCACCGTGAATATATTAAAGTTGTTGAGAGACACATTAGTTTGTTGCATACGCCTTTATGTATCTGTCATTTGGGCAGACAGTATGTCTCTACCTTCTTTTTTTCCAATTCATACTCGTCTGCATCGGCAGTCAGACAGACTCTGAAGTTGCGTGGTCTGCATATTCATAGCTGCCAAGGTTTTAGATTGCTATGTGTGACATTTTCATAATTTCAGTGTAATTATGAGTGACATTCAACAATTATGAGTGACACTTTCTCGCGAGCAAAATCAAGCGATAAAAGGCAAGGGAAACATATAAATATCAGAACTTACACCAACACCCTCCTCTAAAATTAAATTAAATGAGTGACACAGCTGTGCAGACAGACTAGTGACTGTTGAGTTTGGTGTGCCCTTGATCTCTGCCGGACTCGGAGCACTGCAGGCATCAGGTCTCGGCCCTGTGTGCAGAAGGCCTCAAACTGTCCAGCAGTTATTGCACTGCCTTTTTGGCAGCAGGCCTTACTGTCTGTGAATGATAGACTGCAGGTTCGTTCTGTGTGTGGCAGCGGGCACCACAGAGTCTGCAGCCGTGTGGTGCTGTGTGTATGCAGGAGGCTTGCGTCTGTGTGCACAGTGTAGCGGTGCGCGATGCTGTATGGGTGCAGGAGGCTTGTATCAGTGTGTACAGTGTAGCTGTGCACGGTGCTGTATGGGTGCAGTAGGCTTGCGTCTGTGTGCCCACTGTTGCTGTGCACAATGCTGTATGCATGCAGGAGGCTTGCACCTGTGTGCACAATGTAGCTGTGTGCGATGCTATGTGCATGCAGAAGGCTTGCGTCTGTGTGCACAGTGTAGCTATGCTGTATGGGTGCAGGAGGCTTGTGTCTGTGTGCACAGTGTAGCTGTGTGCTATGCTATATGGGTGCAGGAGGCTTGTGTCTGTGTGCACAATGTAGCTGTGTGCGATGCTATGTGCATGCAGAAGGCTTGCGTCTGTGTGCACAGTGTAGCTATGCTGTATGGGTGCAGGAGGCTTGTGTCTGTGTGCACAGTGTAGCTGTGCGCTATGCTGTATGGGTGCAGGAGGCTTGCATCTGTGTGCGTGGTATAGCTGTGTGCAGCAGACCTTCTTAAATAGCATGCCTCAGGCCTCATCTCTCAGACTCGGCCAACAAGAACATGCGGCTGGACGTCTGTGTGTAGAAAGCTTCAGTCTGCATACAGTGCTCCCAGGCCTCAAACTCTGTGTGCAGCCCGCCTCAGATTTGGCATCAACCCCATTGCTCAGACTCTGCGTGCACAAGACGCCTGCCTGACTGTTAGCTCCAGTTTTATGCTTTCACTGCTCAGCAGGCCTCCGGCTATCTAGTGCAGCAGGCCTCGTGGTGTTTAAGTTTAGCATTCTTCTGAAGTTGTCTAGAAGTTACACATTTATCTTTGCCGCTTTCTATAGAGCGCACTGTCACAAGACCCTATGGGTATCAGTGCGCTTTACATAATCCCAGGCACACACTTACTTTAAATTAATATGCAGCTGTATTTCACAGTACTTTTCAAACTGCGCAAACAGCACCTCGATGCCAATGTAATCCCGTCCCCACTTCAGTATTTCCTGAATAAACATTTCTTTAAATATTCACGGAACGCATTTTGTTCCAACTTAATTCAGGAAAGCACGCCTCTTAAGACCATATCTTCAGCAGTGAGGGGAAGAGGTCTGCAGTGGACGCCGATCACGCTTTTCGTCTTTCTAATAATAACTTTTTTTTATGGATGCAGCTCAGTAAGGACACTGCAGCTTCTGTGTTTACGACGCGCACAGCCCATGTTAGCATTTTTCTTGTAAGCGAAGCGTAAACCAACTCTTCACACCACGTTACCTCATTGACGAGAAGTCTAGCGTTGTTCCTCAGGACACATTTCATTTTCGTTGTCACTGGAACAGATATGGCATGAATCGGGAGCACGCATGCACCCAACTTGTGCAGGTGATTAAGTGAATCATGGCTCGCCTCTCGGTTAGGACAGTTTCCCTCTGCAAGTCTTGCCGCGGCGCAGGGGGGGGGGGTAAGGGAGGTCATTGATATCTTAATTTCAGCAGATAGCTGAGGCAGGGCGCGGAGGCCGGCGGGGGGGGTTGAGGTCATTGATGATTTTAATTTCAGCAGATGGCTGAGCGAGGCATGGCGCGGAGGCCGGTGCAGGGAGGCAGCGCTAGTCTCAGGCACCATGCTGATGCTGCCGACGACTGTATGACAGTGCGCAGCGCACTGACCAGTGACTCATTATGCGGACGGGAAGGACACAGTGACTGCCCCCCGGCTCGCAGCACGCCTCTGAGTCCCCGCTTCCTCAATCTGACCTCACTTCCTTCCAGGACGTGAGGTGAGGTCACACCCCCGTGGCGCCACAGCCACTAATCAAGCAACCATTGAGGGCAGGCCCCGCCCGGATGTCTCGGTATTGGATACAGCACTGCCTCCGCCCGGGGAGGTCAGGGAATTTCAACTGGCGGCAGGCTATAGATACATTTGTAGCAGCTATGTGCACAAGATTATGTTACTGACTGAGCCTTTGCTGGTGGCAGCGCCCGGGCCGGCAAGTCTGCGGGGAGCAGCTGAGCCGGCGCAGGTCACAGGCGCGCGCTCTAGCAGCCTGGCGGGGCCAATTACTTCAGCGCTGGTACAAGAGTCAGTGGCATTAAAATGCGTGACAACGCATTTCAGTGCGGTGATGCGGAACACCACACTGAAATGCGTTAGAGTCACGCCTGATGTGTGATACTTGGCAGGCCTGCATATTGATTGTATCGTTTTTTATTTTAAAATATATATACATATAGGAACCACTGTGGCCTATGATACGACTCTTTCTTAGGACTGCCTTGAAGCACACGTTACCCATTGCTTTGTGCGCAGCAGCCGCCATTTTAAATGTATGCGTGCCATTGAGCTTGCCTTCTCTTTTTTTATGGCATCACTTGTGTATTTTGTTCCGTCTGACAAAAGTTGGTTCGTGAGTTTGCTTATTTAGAGGTAGTGAGTTGCAATTACAAAAAGTGGTGTTGAGAACTCTAAAACTGCAGATATTTGGGCAAGTTTTTAATATTCTTGCGTCAGCAAGGCTTTCTACTATGTCATAGTTTACTATTTAACTGTGTACTCCCGTCTTTTTGGCTCGGTGAGTAGAGGACACTACTGAATACTAGGCCACACCTCTTGTGAGCGGCAGCATGCTTTTGAAGGGGGAGTGGTGGGGTGGTTCTGTCACAGGTTGGGGCAGGGTAGACCATTGCTTATGATTGGACCATTGGAATTATGCGCCAGCAGGTTTGAGTAAATTATGCGGCAAGAAAGGGCAGATAATGCGGCACATTTTGTAATAGCATTACCTCATTATTTAGTCATTCTTAAACTTGGTAACACTGTCTGGGCATTGGTTGTACCTCATTAGAACCAGTTGAACACGCACATATAGCAGTAAGCAACTGAAACGTGACCAGTTTTGCAACGAGCCTTCCAGCCTACAGCAACACTTTCACCTAGAAACAAACCTGCAGGTTTTAACAAAAAACAAAATTATGCAGCAGATGATAGATAATGTGGCAAATATATATAATTATGCGAAAATCGCCGTACAATCCCATAATTCCAGTGGCCATGTTTATAATATACAATTTGCACATCTAACAATGGTAGATTATGGTTTGGCGTTTACGACATATAGTGGATTCGATCATTTAAGTGAGTATGCATGATGTCATTTTATTTTTAAAGGCTAAATTGTGTAAGTGATTATAAGCAGGCATTGCATAACTTGAATTATTAACCCCTTCACCTCGGCTCTCCATATTAACCTATGGCAATGTAGGAGATATCATTCACTCTTGATTGGTAAAGGAGTTTTCTTTAGTAGCGCAATGAAAGCCTCATCATAAATATAGCGTGAGCATATCGTCGGCATTTAATGCAGTAATAGAGTGATACCAAACATGTGTGTGTTTTTTTTTTACATAAAATATGTTGTGATGTAGAGCTACAGTCTACACCTTAAGACTGGAGGGCTTGGTCAGATGAACATTTTGACATTAAAAACAGTGCTTAACTGTGTGACATTTCGATGTATTATGAAGATAGACTCAAACTACTAATCGCAGCACTCTGGTTTCTAGCATTCCCCTCTGCATTACTGTTCTATTAAATCATTGGATAAATAAGCCGACCATTAGTGGACTTTATGCTAGTGTTTGTTTTGGAATGATAATTATGGTAATAAATACATTGAATTCTCTCTCCTCCCAAACTTAATTATTCACATTTAAAACTAAGTTAGGCCTAGATGTTCCTTGTAGCATCTTTTTAAACAAACAATCTCGTTAGGTAGCTCGCATCCCGAGACTGATCGGGAATCAACTAAGGGGTAGTCTAGTCATTGCTTTTGACATACTGAGCAATGGAAGTGGACTTGGGTGCCAATACACTGGCGTTTTCCAACGGTAAACATTCGACCTTACCCCGATGCGTGTTAGTTGATGATGGAGTCATAACTGGTTAATTGTTTGACGAGTGGATTGATCTCATAGTAAACTTTTGCTCACCTTGTAGCTGTATTTTACCATTGATTCCCATAAGGCCTCTTGAACGTTGTGCGAGCTGAATATAACGCAAGTGGAAGTGGGTTGATATGAATGTTGGAGTCCATAAAGCGACCTTTCACCTACAGTAGATCATTTCATAAAGTTGCGTTGAGTAGGTTTTTTCCTGACCTTTAGTTGACTCTTTAAATAAATCTAACAAATATAGGGGCATATCAACAAAGAATAGCGATAAACATCGCTGAGCAGGCATAGCGCGGATTAGCTTAACGCCGGCTATCGCCTGATTTAATCGCCGAGATATCGCGTTATTAACAGCGCATATCTCCACAGCGATATTAAATCCGGCGATAGTGGCGAAATCCGCGCACATCGCAGGAAATCCAGCGCTACAACGGAAGCGATCAGGTAATCCTTGCTAATAGGGAGATGTGGATTCAGCCATAGAATCCACCTCCCATCATATGTATAGCTAAGTCTGCTTTTTAGCAGACGTTAGCTTTTGGCGTTATCCGCCGTTAGCGCGGATTCTAACGTCGGAATTGGTGTCCTGGGCCAGCTTGTTGATAGGGAGTAGAGCTGTAACTCCTTGATTCCCGTGTTGTGTTAGAAGGAAACGCCCACTTTGCATCTCATTAGAGATGCAAAGCGAGGCGTCAGTAATAAGGCTGCTAACATGCGCTAATGCATGTTAGCACTGCCTTGTAAATAGGGCGAAAGCATTATCTCCGCTTTTTTGGCTTTAAAAGCCAAAAAAGCGGAGATAAGGCCCTTGATAATATGCCCCATAATTTGGTGGGTACTTTGAGACCACTGTGCGTACTTGGGACCACTTTATCCACCCCCATAATACCAGATTACCAACCTTTAATACTTTACTGATTGTCGTTCCAATTTCTTGCACTGCTGGCAGTTTATGGGTAGTATATATTCCCCCACTTCTTGCTGTAGAACGAAAGGGGCTTATTTCTCCATTTGGTGTAATAACTGTGTGAAGGTCGGTCGGGGTTAGTGCCGGATAATGGCAAACGGCGTTTCACTATTGCCTACAGTGTTAGGCTGAGATCGGGCTTTACTTAATGGTTTAGGGATCTGTCCCACAGAACTAGAACTTATTTTTTGTTTTGTTTTTTCCGTTGTTATACTTTAGTATAACAGCTGTACATGCCCATCGCTCCTCTAGTTCTAACCGTAGTTTAAGAGTTCACCGGTGTTATTGATCTGACAGAAGGAATCCTAAACTTGAGTTTCTTTGGAACATTTGAAGTCGGAGGAATAACCAAATTACGTTCTCCTTACAGTTCCTTTTAAAGGAGTATAACGTTTACGGGAATGAAGGTATATACATTTCTTTTTTACGGACTTCTTGTCTAACAATGCATTTGTCGGCAATGATTTTACACAAATGGCATATAGCCTAATGGGGCGCCTCCTATCAACACAGACACTTTGTAGCTCCCTGGCAGTCAGAAAAAGTATAGTACGGTGATTTAGCTGATATATGACATTAAAGGCGTTAACCACTCCTGTAAGAGCCAATTGTGTGGTTGGTGGGTAATGTCTTGTTACTTACTGGTAATCTTCATTACCCCGATTGGGGTCCTCCCCGTCCAAGTCCTTACTACGTGAGGCAGTCCTGCCTCCACCCAGCCAATCACAACGCCAGAATCAAAAGTCTACATAAGACCTGCCCACCTACCGCCATGCCTGCTATCAACAAGACTCCGACACAAACACAGCAGGAGGGAGGGAGGGAAGAGGACTGGGACGGGGAGGACCCCAATCGGGGTAATGAAGATTACCGGTAAGTAACAAGACATTACCCCCTCATGGGTCCTCCCCGTCCCAGTCCTTACTACGTGAGGAACCCACAAGCAGAGAACCAACAAAAAACGCAGGACACCAGGGATCCATGCAAAGTACAAAACTTAAATCAAGAAATGATCAATGAACAGCAGCGTTCAAGACGCCAACAGAAAAACTGTCAGCAGAGGCATGTAAAACATCAAGCCGATAATGTCGCACAAAAGTGTGATGGGACTGCCAGGTGGCTGCCCTACAAATCTCCTGGATAGAGACCCCCGCCGCCTCTGCCCAGGAAGCAGACACAGAACGCGTCGAACGGCCCTGCACCTGAGATGGAGGAGGCAGATCCAAAGACTTATAAGATTGGCAGACCGCCAAACGCACCCATTGACTGATCGTGGAAATGGAAACCTTCTTCCCCTTAGCCACACCCCCACAGGAGACAAACAGGGCAGGAGAAACCCGAAATTCCAGGGAACGTTGGAGGTATATCTGGAGAGCCCTGCGAACATTCAAGGAAGGGGAAACAAGGGAATCCCCCTCAGTAGGCAAATCAGGAAGAATCACCTCCTGCTGCAAATGAAATTTGGAAGAAACCTTAGGCAGGAAAGCCGGATCAAGCCGCAAAACGACCCAATCCTGCAGGAACTGCAAATAAGGAAACGAAATGAGCAAGGCACCCAACTCACCCAACCTGCGAGCGGAGGTTATGGCCAGCAAAAAAGCCACCTTAGCGGACATCCACAACAAATCTGCCTCCAGCAAACGCTCAAAAGGGGGCAACTGCAGACCCCGCAAAACAGTAGGCAAATCCCAAGTAGGAACAAGAACAGGAGAGACCGGCCGACGAAGCCGAAAGCTCAGAAGAAGCCGACTAACCAAAGGGGCAATAACCTCCAAGGAGGCCCCAGGACCCCGACAAGCACGAACCGCCACTTACTGAGCAGACAAAGTGGAAGGGGAAAGGCCCATCAAAAAACCATCCCAGAGAAAATCCAAAACAGAAGTAGGAACCCCCAGCACTGGATCCACCCCATGGGAAGTACACCAAGAGACAAAAGAACCCCAATGTCGACCATAGCACTTAAGGGTCGAAGGGTGGCGTGACAACTGAATGTCACGAGCCACCACAGAGGAACAGCCCAAAGACTCCAACGTCAACCGCTCAAGAGCCAAGCCGTCAGCTGCAAACGACGAAGACAAGGCAGAGACTGGAGCAGAAACTGAAGAAGAGCCGGACACAAAGGAAGCTGGACAAACCGACCCTCTGCCAGCCGCCACAGGAGAGGAAACCAAATGTGGCGAGGCCAGAAAGAAGCAATCAACAGGACCGAAACCTTCTCCCCCCGAATCTTCTGCAGCACCCTCGAGAGGAGGGGAATAGGAGGGAATGCATACAGAAGGCCCGAAGGCCAGTGAATCAAAAGAGCATCCACCGCCCAAGCCTGAGGACACAGGACCTCAGAACAAAACCAGGGGAGAAGAGTGTTGTGAGGAGAGGCAAAGAGATCGATCCAGTCAATCAATCAATCAATCATGTCACTTATAAAGCGCACTACATACCCGCGAGGGTCTCAAGGCGCTGGGGGAAGAGGGGGTGGTGCTGCTACTGATAGAAGAGCCAGGTCTTGAGGAGTCTTCTGAAGGCCAGTAGGTCTTGGGTCTGTCGGAGGTTGGTGGGGAGGGTGTTCCAGGTCTTGGCGGCGAGGTGGGAGAAGGATCTGCCGCCGGCGGTCGTTTCCGGATGCGGGGGACTGTGGCGAGGGCGAGGCAGGTCGAGCGGAGCTGGCGGGTGGGGGTGTAGAAGCTGAGTCGTCTGTTGAGGTAGGCTGGTCCGGAGTTGTGGAGTGCTTTGTGTGCGTGGGTGAGGAGCTTGAAGGTTATCCTCTTGTTGACAGGGAGCCAGTGCAGGTCTCTCAGGTGGGGTGTGATGTGGCTGCGTCGGGGGATGTCGAGGATAAGACGTGCAGAGGCGTTCTGGATGCGTTGCAGCCGTCTCAGGAGCTTAGCCGTCGTTCCTGCGTAGAGGGCGTTTCCGTAGTCCAGCCTGCTGGTGACGAGGGCCTGGGTGACTGTTTTTCTTGTTTCGGTGGGGATCCACTTGAAGATCCTGCGGAGCATTCGGAGGATGTTGAAGCAGGATGAGGAAACGGCGTTGATCTGCTTAGTCATGGAGAGGGTGGGGTCGAGGTTGACCCCTAGGTTGCGTACGTGGTCGGTGGGTGGCGGGGCTGTTCCCAGTGATACTGGCCACCAGGAGTCGTCCCAGGCTGAAGGGTTGGAACCAAGGATGAGGACCTCTGTCTTGTCCGAGTTCAGCTTCAGGCGGCTGGTCCTCATCCATTCGGCGACGGCCTTCATTCCTTCGTGGAGGTGGGCTTTGGCGGTGTGAGGGTCTTTGGTGAGGGAGAGGATCAGCTGGGTGTCGTCGGCGTAGGAGATGATGTTGAGGTTGTGTTGTCGGGCGACGTGGGCGAGGGGTGCCATGTAGATGTTGAACAGCGTTGGGCTGAGGGAGGAGCCTTGGGGTACGCCGCAGATGATCTTGGTGGCCTTGGATCGGAAGGGGCGAGGCGGACGCTTTGTGTTCTGCCGGAAAGGAAGGATGTGGTCCAGTCCAGGGCCTTCTCTTGGATCCCGGCGTCGTGAAGGCGTGTTCATAGTGTGTGGTGGCAGACCGTGTCGAAGGCGGCTGATAGGTCCAGGAGGATGAGGGCTGCTGTTTCTCCGTTGTCTAGCAGGGTCCTGATGTCATCGGTGGCGGCGATGAGGGTGGTTTCGGTGCTGTGGGTTGCTGCGGAAGCCGGACTGGGAAGGGTCCAGGATGTTGTTCTCCTCGAGGTAGCGGGTCAGTTGTTTGTTGACAATTTTCTCGGTGACCTTCGCGGGGAAAGGGAGCAGAGAGATGGGTCGGAAGTTCTTGAGGTCCTTGGGGTCTGCCTTGGGTTTCTTGAGTAAGGCGGTGATCTCGGCGTGCTTCCAGCTTTCCGGGAAGGTTGCTGTCTCGAAGGAGATGTTGATTATTTTCCGGAGATGGGGCGCGATGGCTGTACTGGCTTTGTTGAAGATGTGGTGAGGGCACGGGTCTAGCGGTGAACCGGAGTGGATGGTGTTCATGATCTCGCTGGTGTCCTCGTCGTTGATGTTGGTCCAGGAGAGCAGGCGGTTGGTGGTTGTGGGAGCAGTGGTCTCGGTGGTTGCCGGGGCGGTCGTGGTGTTGAAGCTGTCGTGGATGTCGGCGATTTTGCGGTGGAAGAAGGTGGCCAGTGAGTCGCACAGGTCTCGCGACGGCTGGATGTCGTTGGTGTTGGAGCTGGGGTTGGAGAGTTCCTTCACGATGTTGAAGAGCTCTTTGCTGTTGTGTGCGTTGTTGTCTAGGCGGTCTTTGAGTGAGGCCCTTTTGGCGGATCTGATGAGGTGATGGTGACTGCGGGTGGCGCTCTTGTGGGCGGCGTAGCTGTCCGCTGTCCGTTCGTGGAGCCAGATCTTCTCCAGTTTTCGGCATGTTCGTTTGGAGGCCTGGAGGTCTTCGGTGAACCAGGTGGCTTTCTTGCTGGTGTGGCTGTTGGGCGGATTCTTGAGCGGGGGCGAGGGTGTTGGCGCAGTCGTCGATCCACTGTCTGAGGTTGCGGGCGGCGGTGTCGGGGTCGGAGGGTTCGGCGGGTGGGCTCAGGGCGAGGGTTGTGGTTAGCTGGTCTTCCGTGACTCTGCTCCAGCAGCGGCGAGGCATTTGTTCGGTGCGGTGGTGCGTGGTGGGCTTCCTGTAGGTGAAGTGGATGCAGTGGTGGTCAGTCCAGTGGGGTTCGGAGGTGTGGTTGAAGGAGACGTGTGGGCTTGCGGAAAAGATGGAGTCGAGCGTGTGGCCGGCGGCGTGGGTGGAGTGTAGTCACGAGCTGTCTGAGTCCGAGGGTGGCGAGGTTGTCGATCAGGGTGGTGGAGTTGGTGTCCTTGTTGTTCTCGAGGTGGAAGTTCAGGTCCCCGAGGAGGATGTAGTCCGTGGAGGCGATGGCGTGTGTGCTGACGAAGTCAGCGATGGAATCGCTGAACTGTGGTCGGGGTCCGGGGGTCTGTAGATGAGGGTTCCTCTGAGGGTGGTGTTGGGATCGGTGTGGATCTGGAAGTGCATGTGTTCGGCGGTGCTGAGGGTGTCGTCGGTGTTGGTTGAGACTCTGAGGGTGTTCCTGTGGACGATGGCGATGCCTCCTCCGACTCCGTTGGTGCGGTCCCTGCGGGTGATCTTGTATCCGTCCGGGATGGCAATGGCGATGTCGGGGGCTGAAGCGGGATCCAGGGAGTCCTGAACCGAAGACAAAGGGACTGGAACAGAGGAAGAGAGAGATGGTACAGAACAGAGGATGGAAGATTGCGGCTCAAAGCGTCCACATGAAAATTCAACTGTCCCAGAATGTACACCGCCCTCAAGGCCAGCAGATGAGATTCCGCCCAAGCACAAATCAAGGAGGCCAACAGGTTCAGAGATGCGCACCTCATCCCCCCCTGACGGGTCAAGTAACAACGAGCCACCTGATTGTCGGTACAAACCAACAGATTCGACACGTGGAGATGAACCTGAAAGAACCGCACCGCTTCCCAGACGGCCGCCAACTCCTGCCAGTTTGAGGAACGGGCACTGTCCCCCTGAGACCAGCGACCCTTTGCTTCCAAGGACCCCAAAGTGGCCCCCCAACCCCAAAGACTGGCATCCGTAGTCAACAAAAGGGGAGGCGGAAGACAAAACCACACCCCCTTCTCCAGATTGGGAGTGCAAAGCCACCAGTCCAAGTCCAGAACCAGAGCAGGAGCGAGAGGGACCAGAGTCTCGTAACCCGCCCGGGAGGGGTCCCACCGAGCCAACAGATGAGTCACCAAGGGCTTGAGATGTAGACGAGCCCAAGGAACCACAGCAGTGGTCGCAGCCATCAATCCCTGGACCTGCAACCAAAGACGAGCCGGGGCAGAGGGACGGCTCAACACATCCGCAACAGAGTCTGCAAGGAAAGGATCTGAACAGGAGGGAAAAACACCGCCCCCAGAGAGGTGTCGAACAGACCCCCGATGAACTGAAGTCTCTGAACAGGATCCAGATGAGACTTGGCCAGATTCACCTCGAACCCCAGCTCCCGGAACAGGGTCAACGTAGCCTCCACCGCCAGAAGAGCCTTAGGAAAGGAGGAAGCAGAGACCAAACAATCATCAATATAGGGAAACACGGAGAAACCCCGATGTTGCAAAACCCCCACAGCAGGAGCCAATACCTTGGTAAAAGTCCTGGGAGCAGTGGAGAGGCCAAACGGCAGAACCTGAAACTGGAAATGCATCCCTTGGACCGCAAACCTCAGGAACCGCAGACTGGCAGGATGGACCGGAACGTGAAAATAGGCGTCTTCCAAGTCCAGAGAAGCCAAAAATTTGCCCTCCTGGATGAGGGGAATGACGGACTGTAACGTGACCATCCGAAAATGATCCAACTGCACCAACTTGTTCAGGGAACGGAGATTCAAAATGGGGCGGAAGGAACCATCGGGCTTTGGTACCAGAAACAAATGGGTATAGAACCCCAGGCCCACTTCTACCACTGGAACCGGCACAATCGCCCCTTTCTGCAACAACATGGCGACGCCGGACAACATGGCAGACCGCCGCACGGGCTCTCTTGACAATGGTGTAACCAGAAAACAATCCAGAGGGGGAGGGCCCCGGAAGGGAATCTGGTAACCCCACCTGATGACAGATAAGACCCACTTGTCGGAAATCAGAGCCGACCACCGGTCCAGAAACAAACGGAGGTGAGCCCCCACAACGGCATATTCACTTCTGTCCCACACCAGAGGGATTCTGCTGCTGAGGCCGGGACTTATAATGGAATGCGGCCCCCTGACCACGAAAGGGCTGAGAGGATGAAACCCCCTGGAAAAAATACTTTTTCTTAGGCGCAGGCTGAAAAGGCTTCAACAACCTCTTTTCCTCCGCAGAGCACTGCACCGTCATATTCAAAGCGTCCCCAAAGAGACGGGGACCCTCAAAAGGAAGCTTATGGACCAAAGCCTTCTGCGCAGCCTCAAGATGCCACTGTTTAGTCCAGAGAGACCTCCTGCCTCCACCGCCGCCCCAGCAGCCGAGGAGAAGGCCCACAAGGAATCGAAAGTGACATCCGAGAGAAATTGCGCCAAGACCTCCATTTGAGCCAACACAGGAGTAGGGTCCCCCTGATCCTGAAGACAGTCAAACAGCTTTTCAAAATCCTTCAGCAAGACCTGCGAGGCATAGGCCGCATAAGTGCTAGCACGCACCCCAAAGTGAGAAGCGGCGTAAGAACGTTTGAGAGCAGACTCCACCTTACGCTCCACCGGATCTGTCAGGGAAGCCTCCTCCGACGACAAAGAGGAAGAGGAAGAAGAGGCGGAAGCCAGAGAGGACAAAAGAGAATTAACTTTAGGAATCGCAGGGAACTGAGAGTCAAAGTCCACCAGGCGATACCGCTTTACGCCTTCCCAGAAAGCGCAGAATACCCTGCTTGTCCACCTCAAGCTTAGTCAGGATATCCTTCAGGACATCATGGAAGGGAAGGTCTTCCACCACAGAAGAACTATACTGTGCGTAAAACCCCTCATCAGCCAGGGATTTAGGGTCAAAACCAAGCACCTCCCGAATATGGACCAACATATCAGAAAACACCTTGGCCTGGACGTACTTTCCCTTAGGTGAATTGTCCATGTCCTCCTCATCATCCTTAGCCCTCTTTGCTGCAGGCTCCAGCAGCGCAGACTGGACTGCAGAATTAATCAAGTCCTGTAAATCAGCCCTAGAAATCTGCAAAATGTCGTACTCCTGCAGATCCTGAACATTATGCTGCTTGGAAACTGCCTTAGCAGGCACAGGTGAAGAAGCGCCATCACTCATGGTGAGAAAACCGGAGTAAACCAAACAGGAACTCACCACACAACAAAAGGAAGTGCCCAGCAACTTCCAACAAATACTGCCCTCAATCACCAACTCACGTAACGTGAGACTGGAGCAATGAAATAAAAAAGGGCAGCGCTGCAGTCTCCACCCACAGCCACAGATCAGAAAGAGCATTGCCGCGGGGGCTGGACGCTGCAATAGAGCAGCAGCGCCGGAACGACCCGAGGCCAGGACACCAAGAGAGCTCCCCGCCCCAGCCCAGCACATGAGCGGGGAGAACCCTGACCCCAGAACAGGAGCGCAGCCGACCGGAGGACCGGAACGGCCGCACCGTGCATTTACATTAAAAAAAAAATAATCAAAGACTGAAAAACTAACGGTACCGTCAAACCAAAGTAAAGGAAACTGGAATCAGGGACCGGAACCGGGAGCACCAGCGTTCCGACCGCCGTCGAAGCAGAAAAAAAACAGGCATGGCGGTAGGTGGGCGGGGCTTATGTAGACTTTTGATACTGGCGTTTCGATTGGCTGGGTGGAGGCAGGATTGCCTCATGTAGTAAGGACTGGGACGGGGAGGACCCATGAGGGGGTAATGTACGGATTCAGTAGCCTGAGTAGCCTGTTGCTGAGGTGGTGTGGCAAGATCCTCTGTAAAGTGAAAGGGGGCTTTTGCTAGCTCGCTTCTTAAGCCCTATAGAAGAGTCGATGCATGCAGACCAGGCATCATGGAGTTTAACTTTTCCGCCGTTACCATGTCCTCTCATGTAAATTACGGGTTTGGTGCAGGCAATGCCTTAATTGTTGCCTGGCTCTGCTGCAGTTTGCATATGAGAGGAGGACTTCACCAGAGCCAGCATGTTTTAGAAAATGCAGGAGAACGCTTACATGTTTATTCGTTAACTGGGGGTTTGAATTTAGGCCTTGGAGGCGAAGCATCCATACTGCAGCCGACGATGGCGTTGTAAATGGCTTCTTCCTTTTGAATGCCAAACAATGAGCACGAAGAGTATGCAACGATGATTGAGTTGTTACACCGAGGGTACTTCATTTTGTTCTTTTCATATCACGGAGGTGAGCGTGTAGGGCTCGTTTCACTTTCGAGTTTCCTTCATTTGTTTAATTGTTCTTAACCCCCGCACTTTGCCCACTCCTCAACTTTCCATCCTTGTATTCCTAATCATAGATAAGCCAACGTACACTCTTGTCTTGTGGTGGTAAAAACTACTATTCCCATCTACCCCAAAACCCATACCCGCCCTAAAAAAAGAACACCATTACTTACCTTATAATGCTTTGTAATGGCATGCGTTGTAATATTATGCATTGTAAAGGCATGCGTTGTAGTGACATGCGTTGTAATGCATGCGTTGTAATGGTATGAAATGTAAAGGCAGCTGCATTGTAACAGCTGTGTTGTAAAAGCAGTGCGATGTAATGACTGCGTTGTAATGGATTTTTCCCGAGGAAAACACCTCCCAGGATTGTTATTGTGCAGGAATGTGACCCTTCCTGCACAAAAACAATCCCACTTACAACGCAGGCACTCTTGCACCAAGGTGCGAGGGTGCCTGCATTGGCGCTAGGCTGCTGAATTGGTGCCAACGCATGGAGCAAGGACAAGAATGCACCTTATTAGTTAAATACAGTGCATTCCTGCCCTTTCGCAGTTTTATTAGAAATACACATATATATATATATTGCATACCTTTGTGTATCATGCCATAAATCATCATTGGTGAACTGTCATCTCTTGGCCCCACTGGGTCGTTGCTTCGTTTGGTTGGGTTTGCCCTCTCTTTGCGCGGGGGAGGTGTAGCTTCTGTCCCGAAGTTAGGCCACAACTCGCTTCCTTGTCCGACTCTTGTTGTGCCCTGCCATCCGGCGGGGGCTGGGCAGCGAGCGCTGTCTCCGTTTGCTACCCCCTTGTGGTAGGCCAACTCACCCAGCCGTAAGGCATCCCAAAGTGAGTGGTCCTACACACCGCCCTTAGGCCCAACTCACCCAGCCGTGAGGCATCCCAAGGTGAGTGGTCCTATTCTGGCACACCGCACTCCGGTGTGCCTCCGTACCAACCATTATCCCCGTAGTTTCTCGCCAACGCCTTGCCTGCTCCTTCGCACTGCGACATAGCTATTCCTTAGGTGTGGGTGGGTGGGACAAAACTTCCTTGCCGATGGTGCTCCCCCACTCCACAGATAGGAGCTTACCTGGGGGAGCAGCGCTTATATCCCCCCCAGCGCTTTCCCGCCTTGTACCTGGTTTTCCCCCATTGGGGGGGTTTGTACCGTGCTCGGGCCCCCATTGGCCGGGGGGGCCGGCACATCTCTGGTGGCCATAGTGGGGGGGGGGGTGGGGGGCGCAGGAGCTTTCCTGCTCCTTGTTGCGAAAAAACAGTTCCGTCCGGGGCTCGGTGTCGGTTATGGCGCCGGCCCTCGAGGCCCCCTTTGGGGGGCGGCCTCTGCTATAACCCCCGGACTTTGCCCACTCCCCAACTTTCCATTCTTGTATTCCTAATCATAAATAAGCCAACGTACACTCTTGTCTTGTGGTAGTCATTTGTTGGCCGCAGTTTTATTAGGAATACACGTATATATATATTGCATACCCTTGTGTATCATGCCATAAATCATTATTGGTGAACTGTCATCTTTGTGTCATGCCTCATTTGCATCTCATTATACAATGCATTTGTGTAGATCATATGTACATTGCCAAATAGCAGATTAGACTGACAGTTCGTTGTATAGGTTATTTGCAGGCTTGTATTGCTTCTTGGCCCCACTGGGTCGTTGCTTCGTTTGGTTGGGTTTGCCCTCTCTTTGCATGGGGGGGTGTAGCTTCTATCCCGGAGTTACGCCACAACTCGCTACCTTGTCCGACTCTTGTTGTGCCCTGCCATCCGGCAGTTCTTTCGTTCGCACGGATTCCTCCACAGAACAGCGGAAACTTCAATGTTCCAGCCCGTTTTTCTAACGCAGATTATTTGCCTTCAGCCGATTGATTAGGCTTACTACGGTGATATCCACCCATATAGTGCTGTTTTTCACCCCCTTCTGGTTACTCGGAGACCCACAGGCCCCCGCATAACTTCAGCCTCTCAGCAGAGGCGTCTTATGATCCCCTCACCCACCCTTACACCACAGTCCTGATGAAGACCCCGGCTTAAGGATTGAAATAGCCTACTGATATATTGGGGTCGAAACGTCGACATTCTCTCATCAAGCCAGTTTTAACACCAGAGATCTAGTACTGTGTTAACTATAACCATGGCTATACAAGCTTTTTTGTAAATATTGTGATTAATAGGCTCGATCAAGGAGCCACTTGTCTTCTGAGTAATATATTGCCTTTTCTTGATGCAAACTACATTCTTGAAGTCACTACCCCTACCTCACTTGAATCACCATCACTCCACCTTCCCTCTTTTTTCCCCTTTCTTTTCTCACCTAGGGATATCATTGTATATAATAATGTATGAATTATGTTAATAATATACCAACTCTCAGTTTGAATTAAACACTAGGAGCAACCAATTTTTTGTCTTAGTTTTATTTATGTTGTAATTTTGGATTTAGAATTGTATGGTCGTATTCTGGGACCACTGTTCTTATGTACTATCCGGCGGGGCTGGGCAGCGAGCGCCATCTCCGTTTGCTACCCCCTTGGGGTAGGCCAAGGCATCCCAAAGCGAGTGGTCCTACACACCGCCCTTAGGCCCAACTTACCCAGCCGTGAGGCATCCTAAGGTGAGTGGTCCTAATCTGGCACACCGCACTCCGGTGTGCCTCCGTACCAACCATTATCCCCGTAGTATCTTGCCACGCCGCCAGGGAGGCTTCCGTCTTCCTGCGGCTCCCCCCATCCTCCCTTCCGAGGCCCTTTCATCTGCAGCCTGCCAACGCCATTGCGCCCCACAGGTTGCTCCAGAAGACTCCCATGCCCTCATCAGACAGGTGCACCCCATGTTTTGCATAGAATTCCGGGCGGCCCGCGTGGATGAGCCCGTGCCTAACAGATTCAAAACCATTGGTTCTGCAGAATTTGCTCACGGAGAGGTTCAGCTTTTTCTGTGAGTTCTCGACCGCTCTCTGTGATTGGGCCCCATTAATTTCTGCTGATCAGCTCTGACCAGATGATGGCGGCCCCCAAAGGCCTTGCCTGCCTCCGACAGGTCTCTCTGTATGTCTTGAACAAGATCTTTCCTCCCTCGCCTGGCCAAATCGTTCCCCCCTAAATGTATGATCAAAATATCCGGGTGCCAGGCTGCCGCCGCCTGCAGTTCCGTGAGGGTCGCCGGCAGCTGCTCCCATTTCATTCCCGGTCGGCAAAACCACCTTATGCAGGTGTCCACTGGCCGTCCTTCTCGCTTGTGCCCCTTCTGCCGCCACCAGGATTGCAACCGCGTTATGAATGAGTGGCCCACCCCCCACACCAAGTGTGGTCTCCGTCCTGCTGAGGTAATGATAACATGTCACTCTATTGCTCGGCTGGGAGGGGGAAAACGCACCTCACCCTCCCCCAGGAAGGCGCTGCGGTTTACAGCAACTGGGGCCTTCCGTAGGTCCGGTACGCCCGTGACCGCCCTCTACCTACGGCCTGTATCCCAGCCTCGGTCATCCCATGTTGCGCGGCCGTCGTGGCGGCCCCTATCCTCAATGAATGGGAACCGAAACCTGACGGTGGCAGCCCTGCTTTGCTGAGTGTGAGGCGCATGATCGCGGTGAACTGGAATCTGCTAAGGTGTGTGCCGTCTCTGTGCTTGAATAGGGGCCCGTCGCTGGCTGGTCGCATTGTCATGAAGGCGAGCAAGCAGCACACCGCGCAGCAGTTCCGGTCCTCAATGCACTGTAACCTTAGTACCGCCCCTCTACCGGTTTGGTCTGTCTTTGATCGCCTCAGTAGGATCTCTATTTCCCCTGTTTATGGTGTGACATCACCCTCCTGTAGGCAGTGTGTTGCTGGTCCTGTCCTTGATGGCGCTACTAATTCGCTAATGCGGAACGCCCCGAAGAAAGCGGTAGAAAATGCTGCCCTGAGTAGGAGGTGCTCAAAGTTGTCCTTTGTGGTGCCCTGCAGTGCTCCCTACAAAACCCCCAGCTTTGCGTAGTCTATTGGGCATCTGTTATCCCTCCTTGCGCCTTCTGCGCGCCTCCACCCCTTCATTGCCGCCTTGATGTTTGCGTGGCCACGGGATCCAGCCCGGTCTCTAGCTTGGCGTAGTATGCCACGGCGGACAGGTGGGCTTGCGTCCATGACCTGGATTTCAGGGAGGTAAACGCCCACTGTATGAATTGTTCTGCTGCTCTGCGTGTGGCCCCCATATCGCCCAGGGACTGGATACCCCCCACCCGCATTACAGTGCCGATATACGTTTTGTATCTCCTGGCGGCTTCCGGGGTGAGGGCTTGGTTGACCAGCTCTGATAAATCTATCCCACCAGGTCCCACAGCTGGCCCAGGAAAGGGGTCATGTCCTGCTCTGCGCCGGGCGCCAGCTCCCTGAACTTCTCCATCCGTACCCTGGAGAGGGCGTCTGCAACTTCGTTGTCCACCCCTGGTACGTGGTGCGCTCTCAGGTCTATGTTGCCTTCCAGCTGTAACTTAACCAATCTGCGCATTAATCGTAGTGTATCTGGGCACCTGGCTGTTCCTTTGTTAATCGCTTGCACTACCCCCTTGTTGTCGGACCATAGTGTTAGCTTCATGCTCGTAATTCTCGCTTCCAAACAGTGAGTGCAACTATAATAGGGAATAGTTCCAGAAAGGTAATATTGCTGGTTATGCCCGCCCTGTGCCAGCTGCCAGGCCACTGCCCTGCGCACCACTTTTTGCCCAGGATTGCCCCAAAACCTGTACTGCCGGACGCGTCTGTGTACAGCGCGATCTGTTTGCTAGTTACCCAGCCTTCCCTCCAGATCAGTAATCCATTAAAATCTGCCAGGAATGTATCCCACATCAATAGGTCTTTCTTGACTTCTGCCCCAAGCCTGATGTGGTGGTGCTTATGGGTGAGCCCACATGTCAATCGGGTCAAACGCCTGGCGAATGCCCTGCCTGCTGGGATTACCCTGGCTGCAAAGTTCAGCTTGACTATGAGCCGCTGGAGGTCCCTCAGTGTTGCCTTCTCACGCCCGCAGAGGCTCCTGATTTCTTCCCTGAAATCTTCCACCTTTTCTGGAGGGAGCCTGGACGTCCCGGCAACTGAGTCTAGCTCTATTCCTAGGAATGTGATTTTTGTCGCCGGGCCACAGTCTTTTCTGCTGAAAGGGGGATCCCTAGTTCCCCGGCCAAATCTACAAATGCCGTCAGGGTGTCGCCGCACTCGACTGACGCCGCGGGACCAGTGAAAAGGAAATTGTCCAAGTAGTGGAGTTTCCCACCCGAGGGATGCCTGACGTGTAGTGCCCATTCGATAAAGGTGCTAAATAGTTCAAAATAGGCACATGATACCGAGCACCCCATTGGCATTGCCTTGTCAAAATAGAGGTCGCCCTTCCATTGGAAACCTAATAGATGGAAGCTTGAGGGGTGAACTGGGAGTAAGGGAAAGGCAGACTCGATGTCCGCCTTTGCTATGAGGGCCACCCGGCCTGTTGCTCTAACTAACTAGGTCGATGGCATCGTCTATCGTGGCGTAGTTCACGGAACATACATCTGTGCTGATCCCATCGTTTACTGAAGCACCGTCTGGGAATGACAGGTGGTGAATTAGCCGGTATTGTCCTCGCTCTTTTTTGGGGACTACCCCTAGCGGAGAGATCACCAGCTCCTTGCTCATGTGAGCGGGGAGGGGGCCCTTTATTCTACCCAAGACCCTCTCTTTTTCTATTTTCTTTGCCACTACCCCCGGGTGCTGTGTGGCTGATTTTAGGTTTCTGGCACTGCCTGGTGGGGGCGGGCCTGTAACGGAATAGGGATACCTTCTTCAAAACCGTGAACTAGAGTCTCAGCGTCTGTCTTGTTGTGGTAGCCGTTGGCTAGCTTGAGCAACAGGTGCGTGTTGATGGGGGACTGTGCTAGCCTGTAATTTTGGAACCCCGTTGTCCCCCTCGCGCCCCCCTTGTCTGGTTCACTGTTTCTTTTTCTCTTTCCTGTCTCCTTTGTGGTCTTTTCTGCATTTGCACCCTGCTGCTGGGTGACCCCCCCCGCAGGAGGAGCAGATATGCTGGAATTTGCATGATGCCCCGTAGGTACATTCGTTCGCTTCGAACTTCCAGCAGATTGCCGGTGTCCCGTTGATGTGTGGTGCTTTCCACGAGTTGAATTGTTTGGGTTTTTGAAAAGGCCTCCCCTTCCCCTTGTGGGAGGACCCTCGAAAGGACTGCTCGTTTCTTCCCGCCCATGACTTGGCCTCCCTAGCCACCATCATTTTGTGAATGAAACCAGATACATCCTCCTCGTTCCACTCCATTTCTGGGTGTGTTTGCATTTTTAGCCTGAACCCTTTATCATATTCCAGCCATGCATCGCCTGGGAATTATGGATATTGGCTTCATAAAGCCACAGGTCGGCTGCGCAGCGCGGGAATTTTTCCACTATTATGCAGGCCATTATTCGGAACGCGTCTAGCCAATTATCAAAATTTCTCTCCTTACGCTCTTTCCTTCTTTCCCTTTTACCCTCATCCTTCTTATCACAGGTGGTCAAGTCAAGCCCCTCTAACTGTATCTCCAGCAATGAAAAGATATCAATGAACTCCTTCCTCCAAATTCTCTCCTTGACCGCCAGCGGTATGAGGCTAGCTAGCCCTGTGGCCCTGGTGGTTAATGACGCTGGACCCGGTGAGGGTCGTGTATATGTGTCGGGTACCGCTGTTGTGGTGGGAGGGATGGTTGCCGGGGTCGTGCTCCCCCAAGCCACTGTGGGTGATCCCACCTCGCCCCCAAAACCTGGAGTGACCTGATCCCCTAAGCGTTGCCGGCGCGCCTGGCCTGGGTCTATCAGGTGCCATGGTAACCCTGAGGTCTCCTCTTCTGCCTGTGATCCCATCACCCCTAGTCCCTGCGTCCTTCCCTGCCGCCCTCCTGTCTGTGCTCTTGTTGCCCCTGCCTGTATGCCTAAACCTTTCATTAACAGTGGTGCCATAGTTTTGAAGTATTCTTGCACAATTGCACTGATATGCTCACCACTCGCCGCTGTGTCCTTGGCCCCCCTGCTCGGTCCAGCCGCCGCCGTGCTGGCTACAGGTGGCTGGGCCTACTTCTGGGTGGCCTTCTTGGGACCTGCTGCTTCTGCAAGCTTGGCTGGTGCCCTCCTCTGTCGCTTAGCCACCGGTGTGCAGAGTACGATCTGGTGCTGGTGGCTTGGCCCTTCCCCGGCATCCTCCAGCAGATGGGGCTTCAGCCAGTCTCTCCCGTGTACCTATGATGCTGCCCGGATCCACCCGCAGCAGGTCGTTGAGGTCCTCCTGCTGCCTTTTGTTCCCCTTCTTCGCCATCTCCTGCATTGCCACTTCACGGAGCATGCAAAGTTTGTGCTACTATGCACTACGCACATTGCAGAGTGAAAAACTGTGCTAATTGACGTAGCATAGCAGCAGTATAATAAACACCTTCAAATGCTTTGATAAAGCAAGTTTCTATGTTAAAAAGCATAAAACCAATTCACAAAAGTGAACTTTGACAATAAAATATCAAGGAATGAGAGAGGTGATGATTTTGGGGTCCCCCCTAACCTAGGGGGAGGACCAAGCAGATGCCTTGAAGACAAAAAGCATATCATGTGAACGATTCAGTGGTGGTCCCTTCATCCTAGGACCACCCCAAGCACAGTTATGGGCAAAAATACAATCCCAACCAAAGGCCCTGCAAAGCATTATGGGACGAGATTAGCAGTGGGCAGTGAATATTATAGTGTCCAATATCAAAATAATTCTACAAAGAGCTGCAGTTCAACTAGTCGTTACTAGATGTCCCTCACGAGTCAAATGCAAAAGCATTGAAATTATTAATACATCAAGCTGCAGTTCCACTAGTCGTTACTAGATGTCCCTCACGAGTCAAATGCAAAAGCATTGAAACCCTTTCATGAAGCTTTTGCATTTCAAGGCATCTGCTTGGTTCTCTCCCTAGGTTAGGGAGGATCCCAAAATCATCACCTCTCTCACTGCTTGTTAATTTATCGTGTTCACTTTTGTAAAATAACTATATGCATTTTTAGCATATAAAGACAGAGATATTTATTTTATCTTAACTTGCACTGTGCAAGATGCCTTTGGTAATTATTGTACAGTGCAGTCAAGCACACAGCTACGCACTACGCAATTTGCATAGTTACGTGTAGTTCAAAATGTACTTCGCGTAGCTACGTGAAGTGCTACTACGCAAACTACGCCCAGGGTTACTATTACCACTCAATTGCTCCAATGCGGGTGCTGCCGCCAATGTATGCACCAACGCAGATGTCTGCCCCCTGATTTGGGATCGAGTGTGCTTTGTTAATGCGGGGTGCTGCCGCAGCCTAATGCACCAAGAATTACTCCTTTGAACTGCCCCCAGGCGTCCCGGGTCACCGTGGCTTTAAGCGCCTTTAAACATCAGCTGGTTTCGCTTCGTGACCCCAATCGCGTAGTGCCTGTCCCTTTAACAAACTGTGGTCCTGCGCTCGCCCCTGCTCTCTGGAGGCGTGCGCTCCTGACTCCGGATCCCTGGTTCAGAGCGGAGCAGCTGGCCGTGCGCTGAAGCTGCGCCCGGGCGTTCTCCTGCCTCGAGAGCTGCGATGGTGTCACAGGAAGAGGCCGCCTGACCAAGTATGCTCCCGGCCATCACACACACGGCCTCCGGTCCAATTCCGGTGTTGTTTAGCGGCACGGCTCTGTCCGCAGATGTGTTGGTCCTTTGGCGCAGTGGAAGCCAGGGGGGGCTCCCGGTCGTCCTACTCTTTCCGCCCGCACCCGGACCCAACGTTTCGCCTTCCCTGGTTACGTACCGCAGCGCTGGACAATCTGAGGAGCCGGGGTGGGCACCTGGTCTCCTTCCACGCTTCGCGACGCCGCAGTCCTCAGGAGAGTCGGGGTAGGCACCTGTTCACCCCGGTGCTCGCTCCACCGTCGCTGCTCCGCTGCGAATTCACCTCATGAACGGCGGGTGAACTGGATAGGGGGTGTCTGGCACCCGGACGTCCTTTGTCCTCGCTGCAGCAGCGGCGCTTGCCTGTAGTCGGGGGAACCGACCAGGATGGGCTCCTGGTCGTCCTCTTGCTTCCGTTAGCCTCCGACAGGCTTTGCCCCGTTCTCCGACAGAGCTTCGCCTCGTCCACCAAACAAAACATCCTTGCCGATGCTGCTCCCCCGCTCCACAGATAGGAGCTTACCTGGGGGAGCGGCGCTTATATCCCCACCCCAGCTCTTTCCCGCCTTGTACCTGGTTTCCCCCCATTGGGGGGTTTGTACCGCGCTCGGGCCCCCATTGGCCGGGGGGGCCGGCGCCAGTAGCGGGGGGCGCGGGAGCTTTCCTGCTCCTTGGCGCGAAAAACCGGTTCCGTCCGGGGCTCGGCGTTGGTTATGGTGCCGGCCCTCGAGTTCCCCTTTGGGGGCGGCCTCTGCTAGATCCTTTGGATTATCTCTTTCCCATTTTCTGTATTCTCTCATTTACAACACTGAAGTGCTGCGGGTGTATCTACCTGTTAGCGTGGATGACCAACAGTGAGCCATCCATACATGCACATGGCGGCCATTTTACGCAATACAGAGTAAAATCAGGACACACAGTCTGCACAGAGAAACATGAGGGCAAAGACACACCTGGGCCAGTGCAGATGCAATACAGAGAAAAATCAGGACACACAGGCTGCACAGAGAAAGAAGAGAGTAAAGACACACCAGGGCCAGTGCAGATGCAGTACAGAGAAAATTCAGGACACACAGTCTGCACGGACAAACAAGAGGGTAAAGACACACCAGGGCCAGTGCAGATGCAATACAGAGTAAAATCAGGACACACACTTGCTGCACAGACAAACAAGAGGGTAAAGACACACCAGAGCCAGTGCAGATGCAACACCAGGGTACAATCAGAACACACAGTCTGCACAGACAAACAAGAGGGTAAAGGCACTCCAGGGCCAGTGCAGACGCAATACAGAGTAAAATCAGGACACACAGGCTGCACAGACAGACAAGAGGGTAAAGACACACCAGGGCCAGTGCAGATACAATACAGAGTAAACTCAGGACACACACAGGCTGCACAGAGAAACATGAGGGCAAAGACACACCATGGCCAGTCCAGATGCAATACAAGGGTACAATCAGGACACAAAGGCTGCACAGACAAACATGAGGGTAAAGACACACCAGGGCCAGTGCAGACGCAATACAGAGTAAAATCAGGACACACAGGCTGCACAGACAAACATGAGGGCAAAGACACACCATGGCCAGTGCAGACACAATACAGAGTAAAATCAGGACACACACAGGCTGCACCGGCATAGTTAGGGCAAAGACACACCAGTGCCAGTGCAGACGCAATACAGAGTAAAATCAGGACACAGAGGCTGCACGGAGAAACATGAGGGTAAAGACACACCATGGCCAGTGCAGATGCAATACAAGGGTACAATCAGGACACACAGGCTGCACAGAGAAACATGAGGGTAAAGACACACCAGGGCCAGTGCAGATGCAATACAGTGTAAAATTAAGACACAAACAGTCTGCAGAGACAAACATGAGGGTAAAGACACACCAGGGCTAGTGCAGATGCAATACAGAGTAACATCAGGACACACACAGACTGACAGACACACATGAGGGTAAAGACACATCAGGGCCAGTGCAGATGCAATACAGTGTAAAATTAAGACACAAACAATCTGCAGAGACAAACATGAGGGTAAAGACACACCAGGGCTAGTGCAGATGCAATACAGAGTAAAATCAGGACACACACAGACTGACAGACAAACATGAGGGTAAAGACACACCAGGGCCAGTGCAGGTCCAATACAGTGTAAAATTAAGACACAAACAGTCTGCAGAGACAAACATGAGGGTAAAGACACACCAGGGCCAGTGCAGATGCAATACAGAGTAAAATCAGGACACACACAGGCTGCACAGAGAAACATGAGGGTAAAGACACACCAGGGCTAGTGCAGATGCAATACAGAGTAAAGTCAGGACACACAGGCTGCACAGACAGACAAGAGGGTAAAGACACACCAGGGCCAGTGCAGATACAATACAGAGTAAACTCAGGATACACACAGGCTGCACAGAGAAACATGAGGGCAAAGACACACCATGGCCAGTCCAGATGCAATACAAGGGTACAATCAGGACACAAAGGCTGCACAGACAAACATGATGGTAAAGACACACCAGGGCCAGTGCAGACGCAATACAGAGTAAAACCAGGACACCAGGCTGCACAGACAGACATGAGGGTAAAGACACAACAGGGCCAGTGCAGACGCAATACAGAGTAAAATCAGGACACACAGGCTGCACAGAGAAACATGAGGGTAAAGACACACCAGGTCTAGTGCAGATGCAATACAGAGTAAAGTCAGGACACACACAGACTGACAAGAGGGTAAAGACACACCAGGGCCAGTGCAGATGCAATACAGTGTAAAATTAAGACACAAACAGTCTGCAGAGACAAACCTGAGGGTAAAGACACACCAGGGCTAGTGCAGATGCAATACAGAGTAAAATCAGGACACTCACAGACTGACAGACAAACATGAGGGTAAAGACACACCAGGGCCAGTGCAGGTCCAATACAGTGTAAAATTAAGACACAAACAGTCTGCAGAGACAAACATGAGGGTAAAGACACACCAGGGCCAGTGCAGATGCAATATAGAGTAAAATCAGGACACACACAGGCTGCACAGAGAAACATGAGGGTAAAGACACGCCAGGGCCAGTGCAGATGCAATACATAGTAAAATTAGGACACAAAGGCTGCACAGAGAAACATGAGGGTAAAGATACACCAGGGCCAGTGCAGGTCCAATACAGAGTAAAATCAGGACGCACAGAGGTTGCACAGAGAAACATGAGGGTAAGGACACACCAGGGCCAGTGCAGGTGCAATACAGAGTAACATCAGGACACACACAGACTGACAGACACACATGAGGGTAAAGACACATCAGGGCCAGGGCAGGTACAATACAGAGTAAAATCAGGACACAAACAGTCTGCACAGAGAAACATGACGGTAAAGACACACCAGGGCCAGTGCAGGTGCAATACAGAGTAAAATCAGGACGCACACAGGTTGCACAGAGAAACATGAGGGTAAGGACACACCAGGGCCAGTGCAGACGCAATACAGAGTAAAGTGAGGACACACAGTCTGCACAGACAAACAAGAGGGTAACAACACACCAGAGCCAGTGCAGATGCAATACAGAGTAAAATCAGGACACAAAGTCTGCACAGAGAAACATGAGGGTAAAGACACACCGTGGCCAGTGCAGATGCAATACAAGGAAAATCAGGACACACAGGCAGCACAGAGAAACACAAACAGTCTGCAGAGACAAACATGAGGGTAAAGACACACCAGGGCCAGTGCAGATGCAATATAGAGTAAAATCAGGACACACACAGGCTGCACAGAGAAACATGAGGGTAAAGACACACCAGGGCCAATGCAGATGCAATACAGAGTAAAATCAGGACACACATTCTGCTCAGACAAACATGAGGGCAAAGACACACCAGGGCCAGTGCAGACGCAATACAGACTAAAATCAGGACACACAGTCTGCACAGACAAACATGAGGGTAAAGACACACCAGTGCCAGTGCAGACGCAATACAGAGTAAAATCAAGACACACACAGGCTGCACAGACAAATAAGAGAGTAAAAACACACCGGGCCACTGCAGACGCAATACAGAGTAAAATCAGGACATACAGGCATCACACACAAACATGAGGGTAAAGAAACACCGGGGCCAGTGCAGATGCAATACAGAGTAAAATCAGGACACACACTTGCTGCACAGACAAACATGAGGGCAAAGACACACCAGGGCCAGTGCAGATGCAATACAGAGTAAAGTCAAGACACACAGTCTGCACAGACAAACATGAGGGTAAAGACACACCAGGGCCAGTGCAGACACAATACAGAGTAAAATCAGGACACACAGGCTGCACACACAAACATGAGGGTAAAGAAACACCGGGGCCAGTGCAGATGCAAAACAGAGTAAAATCAGGACACACACAGTCTGCACAGACAAACAAGAGTGTAAAGACGCACCAGGGCCAGTTCAGACACATTACAGAGTAAAATCAGGACACACAGTCTGCACAGACAAACAAGAGGATAGCAACACACCAGAGCCAGTGCAGACACAATACAAAGTTAAATCAGGACACACAGTCTCCACAGACAAACATGAGGGTAAAGACACACCAGGGCCAGTGCAGACACAATACAGAGTAAAATCAGGACACACATGCTGCACACACAAACATGAGGGTAAAGAAACACCGGGGCCAGTGCAGATGCAAAACAGAGTAAAATCAGGACACACACAGTCTGCACAGACAAACAAGAGTGTAAAGACGCACCAGGGCCAGTTCAGACACAATACAGAGTAAAATCAGGACACACAGTCTGCACAGACAAACAAGAGGATAGCAACACACCAGAGCCAGTGCAGACGCAATACAGAGAAAAATCAGGACACACAGGCAGCACAGACAGACATGAGGGTAAGGACACACCAGGGCCAGTGCAGATACAAAACAAGGGTACAATCAGGACACACAGGCTGCACAGACAAACAAGAGGGTAACAACACGCCAGTGCAGACGCAATACAGAGTAAAATCAGGACACACAGGCAGCACAGATATGAGGGTAAAGACACACCAGGGCCAGTTCAGATGCAATACAAGGGTACACTCAGGACACAGGCTGCACAGAGACAGGATGATAGTGAAAACCAAAACACAGACTGCAAAGGCAGAATATGAGACTAACTTCACACCAGGACCAGAGCAGATGCAATACAAGGTAGCATCAGGACTCCAGCTGTACAGAGACTGGATGATAGTGAAAACCAATTGTTAGACCTGGCATCCTTGGCGTGGGTCTCCCTTCCATTTTTTGCTGTTGCCTCATGTATTTTTGCTGGTGTTAGATGCTTTGGGCACTGTGCCACTGCTATTCAGTGCCACAATGCAAGTGCTCCCTATGGTAAATTGTGTTATGGATTAGTGACTTCATGATTGGGTTATTTGATTTACTTGTCAGACCTTAGTATAGTGCACCATGTGTGCCCAGGGCCTGTAAATCAAATGCTGCTAGTGGGCTTGCAGCACTAGTTGTGCCACCCACAGAAGCAGCCTGTAAAGTGTGTCTCAGGCCTGCCATTGCAGAGCCTGTGTGCAGTCTGGAGCCGCCATGTCGACTTGGTAAGTGCACCCACTTACCAGTCCCCAAACCTTCCCTTTTCTTCATATCAGACACCCCTATGGTAGGCCCAAGGGCAGGGTGCATTGTAAGTATAAGGTAGGACATGCCCTGGTGTGTGTGGCATGTCCTAATAGTGAATTACAGCCATTTTCGTTTTTCACTATTGCAAGGCTACCTGTTCCCTATGGGCCAGCTATGGGCCTTATAATCCTAACTGACCCAGGGAACATGGTAGAAAAACGAATTCAGTATGCCTGAACTCAAGATGATAAAATACATCTTTTAGTGAAGTTGATTTTAACATTCTGTGTTTGAAAATACCACTTTTAGAAAGTAGGTATTTTCTTGCCTAACCATCCAGCTGCCTCTGCTAGGGTTGTGGATTGCATGTCTGGTTTGTGAGTGACAGGGGCTGGGGGTGGCTCCAGGAGACAGGGTGAGTCAGCACCGGGCTGAATAGAGAGATCTGCATGGAGAGTGGTGGGAGGAGTTGCACCTGGATCTGAATAGGGCTGTGCCTTCACTCCACAATGCTGGCTCCTGATTGGGCGTGTGTGACCACACGGTCCATGGTAGCCAGTAAGGGTGTTCAATAGGACCTGGAGCCTGAAAGAGTGGCCGAGGTGCCTGCCTTAAAGAGAAGAGGCAGGGGGCGCGGGAAACCGGCCCCCGAAGTTCCCACGGTCCAGGAGTAGGCAGACCCTGAGGGGGATGCCCTGGAGCCTACAGGGGAACAGGTAGCTGAACTGGGGGACCTGCCTGAGCTGACCCATTGGCAGCAGGAAGGAGGACCCTCCAGGGAAGAGTTCTGTGAGGAGCAGAACAAATGCCCTTCTCTTGTGGGTTTGCGGCAGCAGGCTGCAAACCAGGCAGCAGGTGATCAGTCTGGATCACATTGGATCTACTGGGAGAATGGTCGCCTGTATAGCGAGCCTAAGGTTGCTGTGCCTGGGTCAGCCCATGTGCTGGTGGTACCCCAGCGCTTCAGAGCCTTCCTACTGGGTTTGGCTCATGATGTGCCTTTAGCAGGACATCTGGGGCAGGACAAGACCTTTGAAAGGCTTGTCACCCACTTTTATTGGCCCCAGATGCGCAGGAGTTCAGACACTCACTGCAGGACATGTCAGACTTGCCAAGCAAGTGGAAAGAGTGGGAGGAAGCAGAAGGCTCCTCTCCAGCCATTCCCTGTGGTCAGCACCCCCTTTGAACGGGTGGGTATTGACATTGTGGGGCCACTGTACCCCAAGACAGCCATGGGCAACAGGTTCATCCTGGTCTTGGTGGACCATGCCACCCGGTACCCGGAAACCATCCCTCTCAGGACAGTGACGGCCCCTGTGGTGAGACGGGCACTGATGGGAATTTTCTCCCGTGTGGGGTTCCCTCGAGAGGTGGTGTCTGACCGAGATACCAACTTCATTTCCAAGTATATGAAGTCCCTGTGGCAGGAGTGCGGTGTAACGTACAAGTTCACCACTCCTTACCACCCCCAAGGAAATGGGCTGGTTGAGAGATTCAACCGGACCCTGAAGGGCATGATTATGGGTCTGGAAGAACCCATGAGGCATAAGTGGGACGTCCTCTTGCCATGCCTTCTATTTGCATACCGTGAGGTGCCACAGAAATCTCTAGGGGTCAGCCCCTTTGAGCTTCTCTATGGTCACCAAGTGAGAGGACCTCTGAGTTTGGTCAAAGAAGGCTGGGAGCAATCTCCCAGGAAACCTCCCCAGGATGTATATAGCTACATGCTGGCCTTCAGGAACCAGACTAGGCGCTTCAGACAACTCGCTGAGGCGAATCTGGAAGCCAGCCAGGACGAGATGAAGCGGTGGTACGACCAGAATGCCACTCTGGTGGAGCTTCAGCCTGGTCAGAAAGTGTGGGTCATGGCCCCAGTGGAGCCCTGTGCGCTCCAGGATAAGTGGACCGGACCATATGAGGTGGTGGAGCGCAAAAGTCCTGTTACCTACTTGGTGGACTTGCGGTCTCCCAGGAACCCCTTGCGGGTCCTGCATGTCAACCGCCTGAAGCCCCACTTAGAGAGGTCCGAAGTGGGCATGCCCTTAGCTACAGATGCTGGAATGGAGGAGGAGACTGAGCCTCTTCCTGACCTCCTGTCAGCGAAGGAGCAAGATGGGTCAGTGGAGGGTGTGAACCTCTCTACCTCCCTGACGCCTGAGCAGCAAGGTGACTTTTGCCAACTGTTGGGGCAGTTTCCTGACCAGTTCTCCCTGGTTCCTAGTGTCACTGACTAGTGCGTCCATGATGTGGACACTGGGGACAGTCCTCCTGTCAAGCACAAGGCTTACAGAGTGACTGACAGGGTGAGAGCTTGCATCAAGGAGGAGGTCTCCAAGATGTTTGCATTAGGGGCGATTGAGTCCTCTCACAGCCCTTGGCCAGCCCAGTGGTCTTGGTCCCAAAGGCTACCGCGCCTGGTGCCACACCCGAACTACGGTTCTGTGTGGACTACCGAGGACTCAATTCCGTCACCAGGACTGACGCACACCCATCCCCAGAGCTGATGAGCTCATAGATCGGTTAGGTTCTGCCCGGTACCTCAGCACGTTTGACTTAACGTCTGGGTACTGGCAGATTGCCTTGACTGATGGGGCCAAGGAGAGGTCAGCATTCTCCACACCAGATGGGCACTACCAATTCCGGGTTATGCCCTTTGGGATGAAGAATGCCCCTGCCACCTTTCAGAGGTTGGTCAACCAGGTATTGGTTGGACTGGAAGAGTTCAGTGCCGCCTACCTGGATGACATCGCAGTGTTCAGAGCCAGCTGGGAAGAACATCTGCGCCACCTCTGGGAAGTGTCGATGGCTCTGCGGAGGGCAGGCCTCACAATCAAGGCGAGTAAGTGCCAGATCGGGCAGGGTTCCGTGGTGTACTTGGGACACCAGGTTGGGAGCGGCCAGGTGGCGCCCCCACAGCCCAAGATTGATACCATTCTGGCTTGGGAGCCCCCCAAGACCCAGACAGAGGTGAGAGCCTTTTTAGGACTCACCGGGTATTACAGGAGATTTGCCAAGGGGTATGGCAGCATTGTTGCACCCTTGACAGAGCTGACTTCCAGGAAGCAGCCCAAGAGAGTGATTTGGACTGACACCTGTCAGAGAGCTTTTGATGCCCTGAAGACTGCCATGTGCACGGCGCCCGTGCTCCTGGCACCCAACTTCTCCAGAGAGTTCATTGTTCAGACAGACGCTTCAGAGCATGGTGTGGGGACTGTTTTGTCACAGATGAATGAGGAGGGCCTCGACCAACCCGTAGCCTTCATAAGTAGGAGGTTACTTCCACAGGAACAGAGGTGGAGTGCGATTGAGCGTGAGGCATTTGCTGTGGTCTGAGCACTGAGGAAGTTGAGACCATACCTGTTTGGGACTCACTTCCGGGTTCAGACAGACCACAGGCCCCTCAGATGGTTGATGCAGATGAGGGGTGAGAATCCAAAGCTGTTGAGGTGGTCCATTTCCCTACAGGGGATGGACTTCACAGTGGAACACCGCCCTGGCACAGAACACGCCAATGCTGATGGTCTGTCCAGATTTTTCCGACTTAGTGAAGAGAGCTCCCTAGAGGTAGGATAGTTCTCCCCACATTTCAGTTGGAGGGGACACTTGTTAGACCTGGCATCCTTGGCGTGGGTCTCCCTTCCATTTTTTGCTGTTGCCTCATGTATTTTTGCTGGTGTTAGATGCTTTGGGCACTGTGCCACTGCTATTAAGTGCCACAGTGCAAGTCCTCCCTATGGTAAATTGTGTTATGGATTAGTGACTCCATGATTGGGTTATTTGATTTACTTGTCAGACCTTAGTATAGTGCACCATGTATGCCCAGGGCCTGTAAATCAAATGCTGCTAGTGGGCTTGCAGCACTGGTTGTGCCACCCACAGAAGCAGCCTGTAAAGTGTGTCTCAGGCCTGCCATTGCAGAGCCTGTGTGCAGCCTGGAGCTGCCATGTCGACTTGGTAAGTGCACCCACTTACCAGTCCCCAAACCTTCCCTTTTCTTCATATCAGACACCCCTATGGTAGGCCCAACGGCAGGGTGCATAGTAAGTATAAGGTAGGACATGCCCTGGTGTGTGTGGCATGTCCTAATAGTGAATTACAGCCATTTTCGTTTTTCACTATTGCAAGGCTACCTGTTCCCCATAGGCCAGAATGGGCAGTTTGATTATAACACCTTATAATCCTAACTGACCCAGGGAACATGGTAGAAAAACGAATTTAGTATGCCTGAACTCAGGATGATAAAATACATCTTTTAGTGAAGTTGATTTTAACATTCTGTGTTTGAAAATACCACTTTTAGAAAGTAGGTATGTTGGACTTGGCCCTTTTTGCAGGGTCATCCCTGAACTTTTTGCCTCCCTCCTGTATTTTTTCTGACCTGTTGTTGGCTGTTTTATGACTCTGGGCACTTTACCACTGCTGATCAGTGCTAAAGTGCCTATGCTCTCCCCATGTTAAATTGATGTGTGGATTAGTGACTCCATGATTGGGTTATTTGATTTACTTGTCAGACCTTAGTATAGTGCACCATGTGTGCCCAGGGCCTGTAAATCAAATGCTGCTAGTGGGCTCAGCGTGCAAAGTGTGTCTCAGGCCTGCCATTGCAGAGCCTGTGTGCAGCCTGGAGCTGCCATGTCGACTTGGTAAGTGCACCCACTTACCAGTCCCCAAACCTTCCCTTTTCTTCATATCAGACACCCCTATGGTAGGCCCTAGGGCAGGGTGCATTGTATGTGAAAGGTAGGACATGCCCTGGTGTGTGTGGCATGTCCTGATAGTGAATTACAGCCATTTTCGTTTTTCACTATTGCAAGGCTACCTGTTCCCCATAGGCCAGAATGGGCAGTTTGATTATAACACCTTATAATCCTAACTGACCCAGGGAACATGGTAGAAAAACGAATTTAGTATGCCTGAACTAAGGATGATAAAATACATCTTTTAGTGAAGTTGATTTTAACATTCTGTGTTTGAAAATACCACTTTTAGAAAGTAGGTATTTTCTTGCCTAACCATCCAGCCTGCCTCTGCTAGGGTTGTGGATTGCATGTCTGGTTTGTGAGTGACAGGGGCTGGGGGTTGCTCCAGGAGACAGGGTGAGTCAGCACAGGGCTGAATAGAGAGATCTGCATGGAGAGTGGTGGGAGGAGTTGCACCTGGGTCTGAATAGGGCTGTGCCTTCCCTCCACAATGCTGGCTCCACCTCCTGTGGTGCGTCTGATGTCCCTGGCCTACACTGTCAAAGGAAAGAAGGAGGCATGTAAACAAAGTGCTCCAGGACTGACCAGAACTGGGTTTTGACTAGGCAAGGGCCTCTCTGCCTTCAGAGAACAAAGAGAAAATGAGTATAAAAAGGGGGACCCAGACCCCATGAAATTAGATTACTTTTGGGAAACAAGAAGAACCTTTGCTGAGGAGTGGAACCAGAAGAAACTGAAGGAGGAGACTATCCCTAAGAGGGGGATTGGCCTGCAGTGGTTGCCTGACTGCCAAAGAAAGGAGAGAGGAACTTTGTGTGTACTTTCATCAACTTGTGAAGGATCTCCAAGGGCTTGAAGATAGAGCTTGCCTCCTGCTGAAGTCTCAGGAACAACAGACTTCACCAACTCGCTCCCCTGTATTCCCTTGCTGGGAATTTGAAGTGCCTGCTGTTGTGTTGGGCCTTCTGAGACACTGCGTGTCGCTGGGAGCTGGAAGCGCGACTCAAGACAAAGAAGCGTGTCCCCACCGCAGCCGTTGCCGCTGCATCGCCGGAGAAGAGTGTCGCCGTCGCAGCAGACGCGGTCGCATCACCGAAGAAGCGTGCAGCCACTGTGGCCCTTGCATCACCCGAAACGCATCGCACCCCCGGAGAAGAGTGTCGCCGTCGCAGCAGACGCCGTCGCATCCCCGGAGAAGAGTGTCACCGTCGCAGCAGAAGCTGACGCATCGCATCACGAGGCGCCCCGCATCCCTGGAGAAGAGAGTCGCCGTCGCAGCAGATGCCGTTGCATCCCCGGAGAAGCGTGTCGCGGCTCAAAAAGATTCACCCCTTCGTTGTCGCAACATCAAGAAGACGCCATTTTTGTTTCATTGCACCGGATCTTCATCGCATCACGGCGCTGCTTGTCGCATCACCACGGAAGCGCAGTAAGAAACCGACGCATCACCTCCCCACGCTGAGAAGAACCGACGCATCACCGTCCCCTGCGCAGCAGTAGGGAACCGACGCATCACTGTTCTTGCGTGTAAGGAACCGACGCATCACCTTCCCTGCAACACTTTCGTTGTATTGCGTTACGCATCTTAAGGTACATTGAACTTAAAGTGTCGCATTTCCATCTTAAGAGAACTGAGCTATTTCTACCATTTTTAAAGTACAGTATTGTGGATTATTTTTGTCGTTTGTGGTCTTGTGTTAAGTCTATATAAAAATACTTATTTTTAATATACAACCTGTGTGGTGTCCATCTGTAGTGTTGTCACTGGATTACTGTATGTGTTCACAAATGCTTTACACACTGCCTCTGAGATAAGCCTTCCTGCTCGTGCCAAGCTACCAAGGGGGTGAGCAGGGGTTATTTTAGGAGTGTACCCCCTTACCCTGACTAGAAGCAAGGGTCCCTACTTGGTCAAAGGTACCTACCTCTGCCAACTAGAGACCCCCAAATCTAACACCAATGCACAGACTGCACAGGTGAAATAAATGGTAAAACAACAACAGAGTCAGTGCAGATACCAGAGAGTACAACTAGGGTACCGATGGCACAGAGACAGAGTGATAGTGAAACCAAGAAACAGACTGAACAAAACAAGAGGACACAGGACAAATATAAGGGCAAACACACCAAGGCAAGTGCAGAGATGCAACAAGAGGGTAAAAGTAGGGCATAGGCTGCACAGATGCAAGATGATAGTAACATTAGGACCCAGGATGCAGAGACAAAATATGTGGATAAGGCCAGAAAACAACCAACACAGATGTACTAGAAGGGTAAACTGGGGATGTCTGATGTATTAAAATAAGGTCATAGTAAACTCACGGCAAAGACTCCACAGATACAAACTGGGAGCTGGGAGTAATGCTAGGACAGAGGCTGAACAGGAATAAATATATTAGGACAAAACCAGGACAGAAGCAACACAGATGGATTAGGAGCTTAAAACGAAGGCACAGGCTGCACAGGAAAAATACAAGTGCAACCCAGGTGCAAGCCTGTTCAGACAAGATATGAGGATAAAACCACAAAAGAAGCAACTGAGGTGTAGTAGGAGGTAAAACCAGTGCACAGGCAGACCAGAGAAAAAACAAAATGTATAACCAAATCATCCCCTACACGTAGGCAACCCGGGATAACGCCAGGGCACATATACTATAAAGCAACAGGGTGACCACAAACAAAGCTGTAGAGGTCTCCCACCATGACAACATGTGAGGTGTACAGTCAGTGTGCATGCAGCATGGTTCTCCCGGCTCCGCTCGGATGTGCGTTCAAGGGTGGCTCCAAGAAGCTCTTGCACATTTATGGCTGGGTGGGAAGAGGTTTCTAGCAGAACACCCATTTCTTGCAGTCATTACCTGTTGAGTGCAGTGCTGAGCAGTTCATGTTGGACTTCTGGCAGCTGCATGGCTTCTGGTCGCAAGGCAGGGTGCCCGGGGTTCATTCGAGGACATGGCCTGTGCCCCTACATACAGCAAGGCTGCCAACGAGAAACACTGAATGCCATACTCAGGTCAAAGGCCGGCGGCAGCACGCATGCCTCGACGTTCTCAAGAAGTTCACCTCATTATCATGAGAAACACTGGTCTGAGATGCGAAAAGATGCACACTTTTGGATGGAAGAAACTTATGGGGACATCTGTGCATGTGTGGTGGGTGGTACATAAAGGCAGCCATATCAGGGGAAACAAAAAAGATGTGTGGTGACCAAGTTGGAATGGTGTCGCATGGAAGAAAGAGTGTGAGTGAATACAAAAATAACACACTCTCATCAGAGGAACAAGGTAATAAAAGACAGAATAAGGAAAATAGTGACCAGAGGGACTGAGAGATAAGCAACATCCATTAAACATGGCCCCAATGTAAAAACAAAAATTGCTAAAATATCAACACCGTTAATTGTAAATTGTAGAAATCACAAGATCTCCACTGAGGCCAGCATTACATGCTCAGCCCACAGCACTCAGGCAGTTTAAAGCAAGGGTGATGCTCTTGTTTTTATTTTGTTTTCCCGATCGTTGCTTGAGAAGCCTAAAATAAGTTCCACCAAAGTGGATGTACACAGTACTTTGCCGATGGGAAATTGATAAGCGAAACACAGACATGGAAGAACAGGAACTAGAATGCCTACAACCGATACAAACTAGGAAACGTAAAGAGATAACCACAAGGACCAGTAACCAGTGAAGGCGGGATGTAAATCCCTTTTAAGATATATTTAATACAATAGATTTCAACAAGCACAACACAAGTGTTGTGCATGCAAAACCTAAAAATAGCCAATATTTATTTGAATAAAGCAATAACAATCCAACATACACAAGTAAAGATATGAATTTTGCAAGAATAAATCAAAAATATAGTTCTTTGAAGTCGATTGCGCCAACCGGAGCTATCACAATTTCGTGATCAACAAATCCAACAGTTCTGTCCAACCCTGATGGAGTTGTGGGCAGAATACAGCATCGAAGGGACCTACAAAACAGTACCTTTGGAAATGAGGAGACCTCAGGGACCTTGCAATGAAATCCGAAGTTGAGGAGTAGCTGGCATTGGCGGGCTTCAATTCTGAAAGTCAGGCAGAAGTCATTGAGGCCCTGGAGTCACACGCGCTGGGGATCGAGGTTTGCGTTGTCAAAGTCAGGAGTGTTGGCTTCAGCAGTGTCGGTGCTGCATTGTCGTCATGATCAATGCATTGTGCTCTTCACGAGCGGACACCACGGCTTCGGTGCAGGCAGCGGCGCAGCATTGGTGCTGAGCTTTGTCGTTGGTAGACCCGGGGCTGCGATGTCATTGAGGCGATGCGTCATGGTCTTCACAAGTAGTGCTCTCAGCTTTAGTGCTGGCAGAGGCATCGGAGACGAAGACGGAGTCAATGGCACTGTCATCGGCATACCAGGGGCTGCAATGTCCTCGGGTCAATGCGTAGTGCTCTTCACAAGCGGTGACCACGGCTTTGGTGCAGGCAGGGGCGTCGATGACGGCATGAAGCAAGGTCATCAATTAGACTGGGGTTGCGATGTTGTCACAGCTGATGCGCTGTGCTCTTCATGAGCAGTGACCACGGCGTTGGTGCAGGCAGCAGCGTTGATGATGGCGTCAGGGTTGCTTTTCTTGGTGTTTCACCACAACCACTCCATTTTTTGGCACCACTTGCCAACTCAAGACTCATAGCAGAAGATTCCAAGTGCTGGCAACAAGATATGGATGAAGCCTTTGATATCCCTGAGACTTCAAACAGGAGGCAAGCTCAACTCAAGCCCTTGGAGAAACTTGGAAAGTAGGATGTAGAAAGCAAAGTCCAGTCCTTTCACTGCCCAAGACAGAAGCAGCGGCAGCACAGGACCCCAACTATCAGCCAGCCCAGACGTGTATTCTACAGACAGACAGAGGCACAGAATGGTTAAGCAAGAATATGCCTACTTTCTAAAAGTGCCATTTTCAAACATGCAATATAAAAACCAACTTCACAAAAAGATGTATTTTTAAATTGTGGGTTCACAGACTCCATATCTCTATCTGCTTCCAATGGGAAATTAAACTTAAACGATATTTCAAGGCAATCCCCATGTTACTTAAGCAACAGTGAAAAATGGAGTTAGCAGAATTTCACTATTAAGTCATGTAAAACACAATTGTACATGTCCTACCTTTAAAATACACTGCTCCCTGTGCATAGGGCTTCCTTGGGCCTACCTTAGGGGTGCCTTACATGTAGACAAAGGGAAGGCTTCGGCCTGGCAAGTGGGTGCACTTGTCAGGTCAAGGTGGTAGTTTAAAACTGCAAACACAGACACTGCAGTGGCAGGCCTGAGCCACGTTTAAAGGGCTACTCATGTGGGTGGCACAATCAGTGCTGCAGTAGCATTTAATATACAGGCCCTGGGCATTCCTGGTGCATTTTACTAGGGACTTAGTAGTAAATCAACTACGCCAATCAATGATAAACCAATCACCAATACAATTTAGACAGAGAGTGTAGGGGAGTAGGATCTGCTTCTTATGGTTACCCCACTTTTTTGCTGATGTATCACTGTCTTCGACCTAGTCTAGCTGGGATCCTGCTAATCAGGACCCCAGCCTATCTGCTCTCTACTCTAAATTGATTCCATGTACCTTAGGTACACTCCAGATTGGATTCTGGGGTACCCTTATGTGTCCCTAGTATATGGTACACTAGGTACCTAGGGCATAGGTACCCTAGAGGCCTACCAGGGGCTGAAGCATATATTATGCTCGATTTGGGAAGCCTTCCAAAATGACACCACAGGTCTGCTACTGCAGCCTGAGTAAGGTGGTGCATGCACCCCTTACTGAGATATAGGTTCACTATATATCACCCTATCACTACTGTCACCCCTATGGCAGGCCTTAGTAATCCTGAAGGCAGGGTGCCTGGTTTTATGTGAGAGGGTGCCCATGCATGAGCAGAGCCCCTCTACAGCCTTCGGAATCTATTCTCCGGGGTTGTCAATGGTGCAGCCTGACCATATACTCCTAAGTGCATTATATCCTCGCGGTAAATGCTAACTTTGGGATGGCTGCACAGAAACATGTCGTGTGTGGTGTCAAACACCTTGGAATCATACCCCCACACCAGTAACTGGTGTGGGAGTATGATCCCACCCTTCTAGAGGGAGAGACATGGCAGCACCGGTATACCCGGTACCAACTTAGAAGAGCCCTGGCATCACAAAATGGATGCTGCAGCCACAGACACAAGTCTGACCTCCTGCTGCTGGACGAAACTCCGGCAGGGGATGCCTGGACAATAGGTTTCCTGTCACAGGGAGGTGTAACCACCTCCCAGACAGGCCTTAGTGTATTGGGGCTGGGTGGGTGCACTCCAAGAGTGCTTTGAAGTCTGGACTGGGGGCACATTTGGTGTCCCTGTGCATAGCCCACTTCAAACCGGTTGCAGGGGCTACCAGCCCCTGCTCTGGCACAAAACTGGACAAAGGAAATGGGTGTAGCCACCCCTCTTTCCTGACCCTCCCATAGGTGGGTCCCCAGAGTATGTCCAACCCCTTCCTTGGGTATAAAGAAGGAACCCCTGGCTACAGGACTTTAGATTACACCTGGATGAAACTCTGATACTGAATCCTGGAACTTCGACGATCTACATGAAACTAGATGACTGAAGAATCTCCCTTGGAGTAAAGGAGTTACTCCCCTGCAAGGCAGGCACCAAAGTCGCATCTGACCAGTTTGCATCTCCGAAGCTCCCGCCGGACTCCGAAGAATCTGCAACACAGGAGGTGGGTCCCCAGACTCCCCAGAGGCTGACCTGAGCTCCCAGCAAAGCTGAGACCCATAGCCCTCGTGGGGACCGTGGAACCGAAACCCCTGGACACCCTGCACATTTGCAAGTGCATAAGCTTCTCGTCGATCCTTGAGGCTGTGCTCTGGGTTACTTGTAGCCCAGACCCCGAGCAGTGAATCCACTGAAGATTGCCAGCCTGCCCACTCCGAGTGACCCGTGGGCCGCCATTTTGTGATTCCTCTCGAGGTCCCTTCGCGATCCCTTGTCCCTTGCCCTGAGAAGGGCAACTTCAATTTGATTGGGCTTTCCTGGTTGCTCCAGACGTGCCCTGACTCTCCATTGCTTGGGAAGTCCCACGGACCTTGCTGGTCCGCACCGAAGCATCTTTTCTGATCCTGCATGGGTTGCTGTTGCCAAGGCTTGTTGGGTCCAATACAGGCACCGACACCGCAGCACTCAACATCCTTTGTGGGAGAGCTCGAATCTAGCTCCTGGTTGTCATCGACACCTCCTGGTCCTCGTGGCTGAAGAGTCAAGCTGCACCTCCTCGCACGTGAAGCACCCGGCATCGGTGGGCATTCGTCTATTGTGCCCCTGGTCACTGGCTAGTGACCTAGACTCTGTCCCCTCTGATTTCAGGTTCTTCACATCCTAGATCCAAGCTTGGATCACCACGGACACCTCTAGCCTCATAAAGAGACTAGTAGGGAGAGTTTAGAATAAGTACATATATTTTATATATATACCTGGTGTGGTTCTCCTTTCATTTGGTCATTCAAGAGATTATAGACTGGTAAAACAAGCTGCTTTACACTCCTTCAAGACTTAGCCTGAAGGCTGCTCTCCATAGCTACCACTAGGATAGCTTTCAATAAAGGTTGTCTTTAAACCTATCATCAATAAGGGTTGTTTGGACTGGTGCAAGGTGCCCAGTAGAACTAGTGGACAACATATGCCAGGCCAACTTCTCACAGAGAGCATATACCCTTAAGAACTGATTAGCAGTGGTAAAGTGCCCAGAGTCCTAAAGCCAACAAAACAGGTCAGTAAATTAGGAAAAAGGCAAAACCTTTGCGGATAACCGTGCAAAAACGGGCAAAGGGCCAGGTCCAACACTTCTAGACAGCCAGACACAAAGGCAGAGTAGATGTGAATGAGCAGCCATCTGCATGATGATAGGTCATCCTGAGGCAGGATGAGAGATAGGAGCTGACACTTGCACCTGAATACAGCTGTGCCTGTCACCACACCAAGGGTTGCATGCCCACCTGTAGTGAGTCTGGGGCCAGGGCAGGAAAGGCAGAGCCTTGTGCACTTCGAAGCATCTCTTTGAAGTTTCCCTACTTCAAAGGCTCAAATGAGTATAAGTACTGGACCTCTGACACTATCATTTTAGTACACTTCTGGAACCAAGTAACATTCTGCCAGGAAGAAGAGCTGCTATGTTATAGGAGGGACAGTCACTCTGCTAATTTGCTTTGTTGTGTTGGCCTGCTGATTGCTGTGCTGTAGGAGGGACTGCCACTTTGATAACTTGCTTTGCTATGTTGGCCTGCTGCCTGCTGTCTCTTGCCTGGGAGTGAGAAGGACTAACCTGCTCTCTACATCCTTGAACCCAAGTTTCTCCAAGGGCTTGCTGGCGTGCCTCCTGTTTTGAAGTCTCAGAGCCATCAAAAACTTCCTTCAATTATGCTTTAGCTGTTGGACTCTGCCAAGTGTGAGTCCTACCTTTCCAAGAGGTGCCAATCCAGTCCAGGGCATTGAAAGTAGGTTCTGCAGCTGTTTTCATCAAAAACCCATGCATCGTCGACTATGAGCCGATTGGAACAGATGCATTTCCTTCGACGCCGACAAAGTGACACTTCGTGGATATCTCTGTGCGGCTCGTTGACAATGACCCAGGACTGAACTGAAAGGTTTGAAATACTTTACAGATTGCCTCTTATGTTAAGCCTGCTTGCTGTATGCCAAGCTACCAGAGGGTGAGCACAGGTTCATTCTTGCTGTGTATCTGATTTACCCTGACTAGATTTGTGGCTCCAGCTTGGACAGGGTGTATACCTCAATTTCTAACAGTGCTTATTACTACAGGAGCAATCTGTTTCTTAGCACATCTAAAACAACTACACAGAATATTATGAAAATAGCAACAGGACACATTATAAATAACGAGAATAAAGAGGACATTTCCAGCATTGGAAAACATGTAATTTAAAATATTATCAAAATCCTTACACCCTAATGCCTACTTCTATGGTCTGTACTATGAGAGCATGAAAGGCAGAGTAACTTGCAATCTAGAGTTTTGTAGGGAGAAGAGACACATTGCATACCTTATTCACAGCAAAGGCTGTTTTTATCAGTGGAGGCGTGAAGTAGGTGTCCCCCGCATAGGGCAACCATGTGCTGCGGTAGCAGTCGCTCGATCTTCCTTTGGGACTTGGCTTTATTAGCTTGAGGCTTCAGGTGATATGTGTCATCTGTGAAGTGCTAAGTGCACTGGCAGCAGGTGCGACCGTCTCTGGTCAAATCACAGTACATAATCTGGGCGAAAGACCTCTCTCAGCAAGTGGTCAGAGGGCAGCCCTTATGTTCTAAATCTTATCAGAGATTGGTATTTCTGACATAAGTGTAGGAAGGCCTAACATAGATTATGTGCTGCAAGTTATGCATCTCTGATGTTTCCTTCAGAACATATCATGCGAAAGGACGTCAATTAAGACTACATTATTTTGGATATAGGCCTGTATGTGTTTCTATTTGATCTGGAACAGATATATGACCCAGACAAACGTTGCCTTAAATGCTGTATATAAGGCATAACTGAGGAACTTGATGTTATCACAGTTCATACAAAGATAATGTCTGGCAACATCTACGTTTAAAGGCAGACATGGCAATGATTCTGCATGAAATAGGGAATATGGCGATGTTCAGAGACTGAGCTAAGGAAGATGGTACCTCCTTAAACTACAATGGCGTGGGTGCGAGAGGGAGTCGGACCCTAGGGACTTTACGTCAATGCTGTCATCACTACAGTTGCAAATGTTCCACACGACTCCATGATTTATTATGATGCAGCTCCTAAGCTCACAATAATACAACCGAAAATGACTCTGAATTTTGCACTGAGGATTTTTCGCCATGCTCCAAGCTACTTTACACCATAGATTGCTTTGCACCTATCATTGGTTCTACGGTGGATATTTGATTTCACCTTGGTCCTGTGTTTGGACTACTCTAGGAGTGTTTTTATCTTATCATAAGGCTCTCAACAATGATCTACTACTAAATGGACACTATGTTCTAGAAAGAACAATTGCACAACCTGTGATTCGTGAATTGCAGCCGCATCTTTCATCTCACAGGCTCGAAGAAATCTCTACTCTGCAAACATCACAGCTTATCCTGTGCCCGAGGGCATAGTTTGGGAAAAGGTCCATACCAAATTATGGGATCTACTGAGACATTGCAATTACCTTATTTTTGAAAGTTTCAATGAATGATGTAATAATTCCTAGTGCTATTTCAGATGACTGTGATACAGAGACTGTAAAACAAATGATGTCTGACTTACAGGCTTATGCCACTTTGAACAATGAAGATCCTTACAACAACTTCAGAAGGATCTAATCACCACTATCAAGCTGATTTATTTAAATGTATTCAATTAGAAACTGGCCATCCAAGGCAATGAGTATTGGAACAAAAATGTTGTTGAGAAAAGTATTTGGGGAAAGTTTTTTGGGCAAATTCAAGGAAAAGAGGCCTTATTTCCAGCATGCATGATACCTAAAGAAATTATTTTTACGCAGACCACCTGTCTGGGATTTGGCATCATGAAATATTTCATAAAACCTTCTATTCCCAAAGTTTAGTAATTGGCAATTGCAAATGAACATTTCTGATTCATATATAATTGAAATGTGATCCAAAATAGAACCTGTAACTCCACTCAGTTCCCTCATGAAGGTTTAGATGTATGGCCCGATGATTGAAATACCCGCATGCATTGTTTTCTTTCCAACACCGAACACCCTGAAGCTAATTCACAACATTATACATAAACACCTGTAATAGTTACCACATATAGTATAGGCAAACTATGCCAAGGCTTGGTAGCACATTCCACTCTTTCAGGTGTGAAAGAACATTTATGATCAATCAAATAAAACATGGATTTTTCCGACTTCCTTCTGTAATAACATCCCACTTGCTTAGCTCCCAATGTTTCAGATTGCTTATGTGTGACATTTTCATAGTTTCAGTGTACTTATGAGTGACAGTCAGTGACTAAATATGTGACACTTAGAGTGACACTTTTTCGCAAGCAAAATCATGCAATAACATTGCTGGAAACAGACAAAATCAGAAATTACTCCCATTTAAGCAACGAGAAACTCTAAGGAACTCTGTAGCAGGTGCTTTTAAATCTATTATTTCTAAATAGGCAGCAACCTCCACCCCCTCACCTCAGCACCAGTTGCGGTTGAACCACAAGTAACAAAGGGATCTCTATGACAAAAGCAGTAACTCACTGAGCTATCCACATAAAATACAGTTCTGTGATATGCTGGTACATGTTCTTGGCAGCAGGCATATTAACCCTCTATGCTACTTTATGGTGAGAGTCATAACTGCGAGTAGACAAAACGCCAACCTCTCTCCAACAGGAACATTAATCCCTAGCATTATCTTTGAATTACCAAGTCTCACAGTGCTGGGAAAAAAAGCCTGCTGCACTGTACTGCCACTGTCGCTGTAGCTGTATGTGGAGTGACACTCACTGGCTGCAGACAGCTGGTAAGTCACTGTCACTGTGATGTGGAGACAGGAGTCTGTTGCTGGCTCGGAGAGGGAGGGTGGCACATTGACAGATGATGCTCCTCTCTGCAGACTGTACGGTGTAGTAGTGCGCTGCATCTGCTGTAGATTGAAGTCATGGTGAGAGCTCATGGTGTGGCACTGTTCTCTTGAGAGCCAAGCTTTGTGCCTCTTAAAGGCACTCAGCGCCTGCTCTCACCCTGACAGGACACAGCTCTTTTACACTCTTCACCTTCATACACACAACAAGGCAGCACATGTCTAGAAGATTAGGGAGGACACGTCTTGTCCTATAATTTAACTTCGGCGGGCGGCAGCAGCAATTCTTGGGGGCCTGGGCCAGCAGGAATTGACGTTACTGTGATCAGGGTTAATTCAATCAATCAGCTTGCAGCCCCCGGAGTGACCCACTTGTATTCCTCAGGCAGTGTTGCTTCCCTCTTATATGTCTCCTTGCACTCAACATTAGCAGTAGGGCTCCACTCAAAATAATCTGCCTGCAAAAGATATTACTCCCTCTGGGGCATCAAAGCATGATAAAGGTAGGCTTCCTCAATAACGCACACTGAGCACTTCACATAGAATTTCAGTGGTCCACAAGTTCCCTGTGGCTCGCATCAGCTTTCCTCAGCGTGCACTCTTGTAAAAATGGCCTCATCACTCACCGCTCTCCACCATACACTTCTCGGTGTCAGACCTCGCAAGGCGCTGATGCAGGCCCTCCTTACATATTCCAAGCACTCCCTGGGGAGGCCACACATGTCTTTTCCTGTGTTTCTCTCCAATAAGGCTCACTTGGGCATATTTCCCTTTGTTTCCACTATGTAGGCTATCACGGGGTCAATAAGGCTACCCCAGCAGTTCTCCGGACAGCAGCCGAGCACTTCTCACCTTGCACATGCCTGTTATCTAGCCCTCTTTGCAGAGGAGCTGAAACTGCCACTCTCGTCTAGCAGGAGTCCCCGATCCCATCCCACTGTGGTGGCAGGTCCCCAACTAGTCTAGCCCACCCACTTACCAGGAACTGTTCCTGCTCAGTTTATTGTCCTAATGCTCGTTGTTTTGCGGCAGCTATTTTTGGGCCGTACAGTGTATAAACAGACCGCTTCCGCAAGAAAATTGATGGGAATTAGCGTGTAGGTTGCCTGGTTCAGGGTTGCAACCATCTTGGATCGGTGCAAAATGGAACCAGAGCGCAGAGTTGGACAAAGGAAAATGTATGTTCTAGAAATGAATGGCCACCTTGGAATGAAGCACCCCACTAGTTTTTTTTCCTATTTTACATACAATTCAGTGACTCTTGCCACACAGAGACCACTAAGGCCAGTAGGAGTCTTCTTTGCAGCACAGTGTGCACAGCACTCGCCACGCTGCTGTTAATGCAGCTTCTGTTGGGTCGCAGTCTCTCCGAGCTTCTCTCTCACAAAGCAGGTGGTTTCAAGGCACTAATGATGAATGACAAATGTATTTTAGTGCGGTGATGTGGATCACCACACTTTAAATGTGTTAGTCTAACCCCTGATGCGTGGTACTTGGCAGGGCTGCATTAGAAATAAATGATTATTGGCAACAGGAGGCTATGCCATCTATAAAGAATGGAACAAATATTCAGAAAAAGAAGCTGCAGAGAGAATTAGGAAATAGATCAGGAAAACCTACAAACAGTTTTTTAAAGTTATCAAAAATGGCTTGCACATTCTCCCTAAGAGAGTTTACCCAGCCTTAGACCTCCTTGAAGGAGACTTAGCTCTTTTACAACATGGTCAGGCTGAGTTAAGAGATATATTATACAACTAAATTGAGCATTACAAACACTCAGATCAGGTTTTGTGCCTTGGCAACTTCTAAACAAAACACCTACTTCTGAACCTTATAGTTTGACCTTAACACAGAAATCAATGGTTAAATAAGAATCACAAATAAGTTGCTAAATATCAAACAAACGGAAGAAGCATCATTTTCAGTTCTCCAGTATTGGATCTTTCATAGATTCACATGCTTGAATCATCCCCGTCGTCGTAGTGGGAGTCCTACGGTATACTTATAATAGCAGTAGTAAAATTACTATAGGCTACAATGCAATGAGCAGTCACTGCAATAGCCTATCAATTTTCTTTTGTAAAAAGAACCAAACATAAGAAGTAGCCAATCAGGCGACAGCACCCTGTAGAACACTCCCAAGAGACGCTAGGGGGCATATTAGCAAGACCGGCGATAAAATTATCGCCGTTTTAGCGGCAGGAAACTGTTGCTAAACGGCGATAATGGGCTTGCTAATATGCTATAGAATTCCAATAGAAGCCCAGGTTAGATGTCCTGCACATCTAACCTGGGCTCCTATTGAATTCTATAACGCATATTAGCAAGCCCATTATCGCCGTTTTAGCGGCAGTTTCCTGCCGCTAAAACGGCGATAAAAGCTAATATGCCCCCTCAGATTTTCTACCTCACGTCGTGAGAAAGGGAGTCTCCCTGAGCTCTGCTCAGTTTCTTCTTCTTTTTCCAGATTTATACTCAAAATGTCGGATTTTTCAAAGAAAGGTCTATTCGGGTCTTGTGGAACACGCAGTAAAAAGATGCTGCATGCTGAGGAGCCCCATAAGAACTGTATATACTGTCTCTACCCTCAGTATAAGGTAAAGGACTGCAAAATGTGTAGGACTTTTTCAGCCAAAACCCTTAAAGACAGAGAGGGTAGGTTGTTGATTTGGCTTCAGAGACTTAAAAACAAATCTGATGTTGTCTCTGAGGATGAGGAGAGCTCTACCTCTCAGACCTCTCAGGAAACATCTAAAAGGAGAGAAAGGTCTCATGAGTCTCCTGAAGTTTCCAAGAAAAAGGTTTTTAAAAAGTCTCGTCAGGAAGATGCAGGCACCTCACTAAAAGGAAAGTATTCATTTCCTACTGAGGAAAAAAGCCATTCAACACAGAAACATCGAAAACAATCTTCAGAGCCATCCATGAAGATTACAGTCTCTAGAAAGCTTATATCATCGACGGCGTTATCATCTGTGTCCCTGTCGACAGAAAAATCACCATCTGAGCACATTTCACCTGCCTCGTCGTCGAAGATCTCGTAAACAAAAAATACATCGTACACAATGGATATGATTACGCTGTCGATGACGGTCCCGCCGACAATGCTTCTAGCGACGTCCAAGGCCTCAACACCACCAATTACTTCTTTGTCGTCGATGACTTGCAAGACGTTGATGAATTCCTCGTCGGCATCATCGTTGGCGACGTTGGTTCTGTCGACGACCTCCTCATCGTCATCGATGATCGCGTCGACGACTATCTTGGCATCGTTGACCATAGTGACAGCGATTTCTTCTGCTGCTATGATATCCTGGTCGATGACACAGACACCGCTGCTGTTGACGAAGCTGACGACGCTATACCCCACGCCCGGTCGTAAGCGACCTTCAACGTTGCAACTTACGCCTGTATATCCATCGACGACGTTTTTGTTGACGACACAGTTGACGAGGCATTTTTTCCAGAATCCAGCAGTGGAATCTGATGATGATGGGATGTTTGGTCCTACTCACAGTCTCTCTCAGCTTCATGTGAAGTATCAGGACGATGATGAGGATGACTATGAAGGTTACTATCAGCAGGAATATCACCCTCCACATGCAAAAATTCAATACATGGAGCAGGTTAGTGAACCCATGGTTCGCCTTCCTGTAGCTTTGGTTCAAGACCTGCAGGACATGCTACATGACTACCGCACTAGTTTTCCTTTAACAACTGCTCCGCTGCCACCGCCCCCTGCACCTCTACCACTAGCTTCTCCTCCACATAGGCCTGAGCCTTCTCCTACGGCTTCCCCTGTAAGGGATACTGTTTTGCCACAACATGACACTTCTGATGATGGAGAAATTGAGGAGGGTCAACCTCAGAAAGATGGGCAAGTAGGTAATAAATGGGAGGACTATGTTATTTCAACGCCTGCTTCTCCATCTCCTCAGACTGCGGATTCTCCGCCGGAGGACATTGGCGGCTTCCACGCACTAATGGAGAGAGCGGCTTCTCATTTTCAATTATCAATGACATTCAAGCAGTCTGACTGTTTTCTTTATGATTTTAAGGATCCATCCAGAAAGACTGTGAGAGTCACACCTATTATTGATCACATCTGGGAGGAAGGTGTGAAGGTTATGAGGACACCTGCCACGGTTATCCCAGTCTTGCCCAGGATTGACAAAAAATATAGTGCTCCTGATGATGCTCCAGCATGTCTGGTAGGCCATCCTAAGCCAGATTCCGTCATCTCTCAGGCTGCCCAGCGGAGATCAAGAAACCCTTTAGCGCCTATTACTACACCACCTGACAAGGAGGGAAGGCACCTCGATACAATTGGCAAGAGATATACTACAACTTCATGCACTACGGTGCGCGCGGCTAACACTCTGGTGATATTAGCAAGATACGACCGCCGGATGTGGTCAGATATCGCCCCTTACATGGACTTCCTTCCAGACGATAAAAGGATAGAAGCAAGAAAGATCCTTCTTGAGGAAGAAAGATCTGAATCAGAAATTATTGACGCGTCTATGGATGTGTCTTCCCTGGCTTTTCGTCAATTCTCTGGAGCGGCTGACCTCAGGCGTCAGGGTTGGCTGAAGGCATCAACGTTCCGCCCTGAGGTGCAAAGCAAAATTCTGGACATGCCATTTGATGGTGAAACACTTTTTGGCAAACATATTGATGACGTCTTACAGGATATTAAAACTGACACTGACACAGCTAAGGCTTTGGGCACGCTCCAATACAGAAAGATCCCCTTTCGTGGGGCACGCGGCAGAGGCGCCTATTTGTTTCGAGGAGATTACCAGAAATACCAGCCTCAGACTTACACCTCTTTTCGTCCTTCCTACCAAGATCAGCAGTAATACCGTGCACCACCACAGGCTGCTTACTCCAGACAGCCCAGGTGAAAGCAACAAGGTAAATCCAGGGATACTGTCAGAAAACAGTGACAAGACCTTTCCGCCTGCCGCTCTTCCCTCTGTCACTCCATTCAAGAAAATTCCCCTCTCTAGTTATCTAGGTCAATGGCAGAAAATAACAACAGACAAATAGGTCCTGGATATAATATACCACAGCACCACAGCACCACAGCACCACCTCCTCATCCACCTCAAAAATCAATACCAACCCATCTTCATTTGTTAAAGAAGGAGGCATTGGTGATGCTCCATAAGGGTGCAATAGAATGTGTGCCACGCTCTCGAAGAGAAAGGGGCTTCTACTCCAGTTTCTTTATGGTGAAGAAGAAGTCGGGAGAATGGCGTCCCATTCTGGACCACAGAAAGCTCAACAAATACTTGCAGAAAAAGTCCTTTCACATAAAATAAACAGAAGACAAGAAGGTAAGGTAAAACCATCAAAGACACAATCTTTCTGAGGCCCCTCCAGCTGCACGTCTTTTACTTCATCACTTTCTGGTTTCTCTCCTTCTGCACGTACTTCCTGTCACCTGTTCCTCTCCTCAGCCCCTCTCACACCAACGATGCACTTTCGTTTCCTTCCACACCGTCTATTTTGACCTAAGTCAACCGCCTACACGCAGTTCACATAGAATGGGGGGGCTGGTTGGGGAGTGGGGGCTGCAGGCTTATTACCTTGGGAAACAGAGACATTAACCACAGTTTTCGCAATGAGAACCTTTAGATCACTCAACACAACGACGACTGTTTCCTTTTTATGTTTTTTGAAATGTGTTCACGCCACATCCTCGGAGGCTGTATGATAAACATGGGCATGTACTGCCCTCGTGTGGCCAAATGAAGTACTCTATGGAGTTGAATGGAACCGAGAGCGACGCTGTGGCTCAGGGGCAGCTTTCCTAACATTAGTGCCAAACAGTGAGGCTGTAGCGAATGACCCATTTTACGGAGTTTGCATTTGCTGCACAATCATGGTGTGATTGCCAATGCAAATAGCATCATGCTTCACTTAGTGCAACCTTGGCCAAGATTCACAAAGATTGTGCGTCGGATTTGCGTTACTGTTGTAACGCAAACCCGACGCAAAACCTTTCTGGGGATTAGCTAACCAGAGCAAATTGGTATTTGTGTTGGTTTGTATGGAAAAGTAACGCAAAGCAGGTCGCAACGCTGCTTTGCTTTGCGTCAAGGGGACGTTACATGGGTGGTACATGGGTGTTCGATTGCAACCAGCTCTAGCCAGCCCCAAAGCCACCCCTAAAGCTGGCACCACCTTACACTCCTTTCTGGGGCGGGCCATCAGCGTGGTATCCAAGGAGATCGAACTGGCGGAGAGACGGCTGTCTCTAGGCATGGGAGATGGCCTAAACTCTTGTACTGTACAGCTGTCCGCCTCAAAATCTGCAAAACCTGTCCCCCCTGAGACAGACCCTGAGACAGACCCTGGGAGAAAGCTGCCACACACGGCAGAAGAGGGGAGAGTACAGCTTGCATCTGCATCCAGCCCAGCAGCAGTTACGTCTGACTCATGGCTCGGCCTCTCCCTGGGCCTAGGCCCTAAGCTTAGCCCAAGTCACAGTTCCAGCTATAGTCCCTGCAAGCAAGCAGTTAAAAAGAAAACGAAACTGACTCTTGTTGCAAAATCAGGCCCAAAACATAGATCTTCCAGGCAACCTCTGCAGAGGATCCAGAGGTCACAGAAAATGCAGAGATCCCAGTAACTCCACGAACCTCAAAATCCAGTTTGCCTACTTCAACCAGTTCCCTCAGCAGCTGTGACGTGAAAATCTAATTATGCTGAGTCAATCCAATCACCTGACCCTAAAACCTCTGGTTCATTTAGTTTCAACATGCTCTGCGAGAAACGATGCTCTATCCTAGAGGAAAACCTCAGCCCAATCAAGGAACAACTAAGCAGTATAGAAAACAGACTGAACACTATTACCAACATTTATGAGAACACCCGTAATTCTGCCTTGAAGTCATCTCCAGTCACAGCGACAACCAGTGATGTTAATCCTGCCAGCTGCAATAGGGAGTCCAGCTCCCTGGGGGTTTGAAAGGGCACTAGAAATCTGGATTCCCAGGTGGCAGAGGGTGGCCCTTTGCACCTAGGTCATATGGCCACACAGAACCCAGGCCCATCGAAGTCTGTTACTACTAAACCAACGCAGCCCGGAGTTCATCCCATCCCGTCCAAAGACTGACTGGGCCTCCCGGGCTTCCTGCCCTTATGTTCTAGTCCTGGCTGGAGTCCCTCCCCTAAAGGAACACCAGCAAGAATCCTGGGCTGAGTTACGAAACAAAAGTGTGGGCTGGCTCACAAAACACAAAAATAAAACCCTTCAAACATACATGAGATAATGATTGGTAGGATGCTTCTGCCGGTCAATAAAAGACATAGAGGGAGACTGTATTGTACTGAACTTTGGCAGACCCCAATCCGTAAGAAATGTATTGAGACTCCCGGAATCTTATGGCTTAACCCAGACTAAAATGTGCCCACTCCCCCTAGGGTATTTTTACAAACGCAATGCCTTAAATACCCAATTGAGCTCAAACAAACAAGGTAATTCCTTATTACAGCTTGCAGGGACTAACAGGTTTTTCACCTTAAGCGCTCTTGACGGGCAAGACTGACTGGGGCTTGAGGTAGCCCCTCTACTCTACTCTACTCGAGCAATATAACAGACTCTCCCAATCCGACACCTTGCTTTCCCCCGATCCAAGTAATGTTGAGTTAATCCTGGGCTCACCCCAGGCCGAGTCCCCACTAACTATAACATCATCATTACCCCTAATGAGAAACGAGGGGGCTCAACCAACTAACCTGCAGGGGGCTTACAACTTGACAATACTGTCCTGGAACATCACTGGCCTAAAAAGTAAATTGCCTCAAACAGACTGGGGGGCGGGGCTTATTGACATCATTATGTTCCGAGAGACGTGGGAACTAATGGCTTCCGCTAGGCAAGGTTACAAACGCTTTTTCACTCCAGCTCAGAAGTCCAGTTCAGGGGGCCTCACAGTATGGGTCAGCACTAGGATAAGGTGTCAAGAGAAACCTTTGAACATTAAGTCCAAGGATATTCTGGGGCTACAACTCGGGCCGTGGAATGACAAGACCCTTTTTTGTACAATGTATTCAACAGGAAAACTCCTACAGCCATAGAGTCGGAGGTTTTAACCAACCTGAAAGAATGCCTACCTGCTCCTAGCAAAGACATCACCATCATAATTGGGGGTAATTTTAATACATCCTTCGAACCCTCAGTTTTAATCAGAGAAAGAGCTAGTGAAGAAGACGGCCATTATGGCATCCCACAGCAGTAAGGACCTTGCATTGCAACTACTTCTAAGGTTGTCTTGCAACTGGTAGATCTCTCACTCTCATGCCAGATATGAACCTGTAATGGCCGGACCCCTTCAGACTTAAAGGGTCGTCCTACTTTCAGAAGGGTCTTTACCAGTGGCGGCTGGTGACATTTGAAAGTGGTGAAGCGTAAAATGAACGTTGTGCTGCACTGCGGCGAGCGAGCCCGAACAACCTACTGGGGGCTCGGGGGAGAGGGGGGGGTTCTCCCCGAGAAAATTTTGAAAAAGAATGGACAAATGGTGCATTTTCAAGCAAATTTGAGAAAGCAGGAAGGTTAATAAAGCAATTGTGAAAGTGCAGTTATTACATTATTAAAGAGATGTCACTCAACAACATAGGTAGCTGCTTATTCAGTATACCCAAGGTCATGCCGCCCGCTGCTCCGAGCATACGTGCTTGTGTTTCTAAAACTAAAATGCTGTAAAATATGTGTGTGACGTGCAGCCTCACATACAGTCAGTTGCACACTGTACTATCTGTGTAATGTGCTTAGTGCAGCAATACAGATATAAATACATAAGGAAGTCATCCACACAGACTGAAAACCGTTCCCTTATAAGTTATATGTATCATGTGATTGGGGTAAGCAAGATTCAGAGCTAACAGTGCACTATTAATGCATTTTTTTTTAACATAACTGTCCCTTCAATACCTGGTCAGGGGTAGTAAAGGCTATATATATACACAATTACAATTAAAAGCACACACTTACTTTACAGCTCAGTTGTTAACTCTTTGCACTGATGCTCAAAAACAATAAATATTTGCCACAAACCTTGGAGTGATTTGATCAATTAATGCCAATTTCCCAATACCCAGCTCCCAACCACCCTTTACACTTGCAGATTAGCCTTAACAATTGCAGATTAACTCGTTGTAGTGTACATTTGAATTTCTTTCAGGCCAGCAAGTACCCTGGGAGGAAGGCTTGGTTTTGATTAGCTCAGCTGACTGTCTGGCGTTCGTTTCACAGAACAGGAAACACACTTAATGACACTATGAAGTATTTAATTTAAACTATTGAAATTCAGCGTCCCGCAGTGATTGTCACTAATGCTGCTACTAGAGAGGACTAACCAAAAAACAAATTAATGTTAATATCTGCATATTGTTTGGCGCCCCTGCTGTTCTAAATCCCTGTTCTGCATTGAGCCCGTGTCTGTTTCACCCAGAAGCAAGCGGGTGAGAAAGCAGGTTGGCGGGTGAGAGGGTGTAAGACATCGAGAGGGGATGTCACTCCCTAAAGAGGGTGAGTTTGCAGCTGTGCAGGCTGCATTGCCGAGGCAAAGGTTTGCACAGCCTTGTGTGTGAATATGAAGCACAAGCCTTCCTCGGAGTATGTTTAATGACAGACTTCAATTCTGCTGGACCGGTAAATATGCATTAGGACACTCCATGATGCCTTTCACACACAATGCAGCACCCACAATCTGGTCCATAGTCGAAGATGGCCCTTTGTTGCAAACCATCTTTGAAAAGCCCAAACACGTAGCCCAATCAACCGGAGCCTTTGCTTCCATATTGCAGACCATGTTTATGAAGAGCTGATAGGTAGCTGAATCACCTGCTCCCCATCATTAACCAAAGTAATGGAGGAAAGTGCTGAGCCTTCCCTGATAGAAAATTGATTAGGCAAACTTCCGGCTGGTAAATCGGCGCACAATCAGGCTACCTTTTTCCATCTTCCTACCATCCTTTGTAAAGAGAGTGTGTTGGGGAGAGAAAACAGCGGGTGAAAATGAGAGAGCGACAGACAGGTCAAGGGCAGTGCAGGGTAGGAAGAAAAAAGACAGGATGAAAGATTAAAGTGAGCCCGACACTACAGCAAGTAAATAAAACAACACTGACCCTCGGGAGTCTTCCAATCAGTGCACTTCAACAGTCCACGGTGGCATTTTCAACGACGAGGCCCAGCTGCTGCAGCTCATAAAAATCATCTCTCTGGCCTCTCTGCTGGCGCTAGAAAATAATGCTCAAAACAGAATACACACGAGGCGCAGAAGCATGCGCTGTGTAACTGTTCGGAGCATGCTCAGGATGAATCCACGGTGATGTGTGAAATTAGTTTGGGATGTGGATTTAGATGAAAGTTGCTAGGACTACAGCAGTAAATTTCGCCTCCAGGGCCAGACTCGCATCAAAGTTCAGCCTCAGATTTTTAACAATGTTAAGCAAGATTGGTGGCTTTTCCTTAACACTGAAGTCATTCCTTGACCCTGGATTACTGTTCGACGATTTATTTCATGTAGGTTATGCAGGTATCCTTTTTAATTGTAAAAATACAAACCGGGTGCATTCCTAGACTTTGATGCTGATAAACATGACTGACTAAAACAAAGTTAATCATACAGTAGCTTTACTGCTGATCTCCGCTGTGTTTTGTTGTGGAACGTAGATCTCCCCGCTCCCTATTTCTGTCTCTGAAAGCAGCAACTTCTTTCATTTTCTCTGGCTGTCTGCCCTTTCAAATGAACACTGACACCTAAACATTCAGAGCTCTAAATTTAGGTTCCCCTTAAGAAGCCCTTATTCTTTTTAAGCTCCACTATCGCATAGTAGGTGACATATTTTGTTCTGACAAGCAGGCGTATGGTTGGCAAATCCCCGGTGCACCGAGACCCCTCGGGTGGCTCACAGTCCTCAAGCTGTCAAATTCCACGCTGTTGAAATAGCCCTGTCCACTCCTTCGCCGACGTCAGAGAGGCTAATGCATTTAGGATGCAAAGCAAAGGCCCCCCTCACTATTTTCGCTCATCTTAAACAGGTTGGGAGACCACTCCAGGGCAAGCTCTTTGTTAGGGGCCCGATTTCCTTGACTGTAGGCACTTTCATCTAGGTGCACGAAATGTGCCCGGAGAATCGTGAAGTAAGGAAACCCGGCTTCGGACAGCGAGTAAATGAGCCTGAGACGGTTGGAACTGGACATGCACTTTCAAAAGCCATGGAGGTATTTACAGAAAGACTAAATTAAAATTAGTGAAGCATATTTTTTTGTGCTTCGTTGTCAGGAAACTCGGCAGCAGCACCCTTCGTGTTTCCCTGAGTAAGCGGGAAAATGAGCACGCCCAGCCGGAAGGATGGTGAACTCGCTGGCCAAAAGGTTCAACCCGAGTGCTGTACAACTCCAGGGGCCTACCACAACAACAGATGAGGCTCTCGGCCTGAACAGTCGCGGCCGGCAAGACGGGGGGGGCTTCGCGCGGGTGTGGGGGAGCGGGACAGTAATGAAAATAAGATTTAAACTAAACTTACCTTACTACCTCCCTCCCACTGCTTCCTCCGGATCACGCGCCACCGCTCCTGCTGCTCCCGGCCGGGCCGGTGTAAACCTAGGCAGCCTCCTTCCCGTTCCCCTAAGCCAGCAGCGTTGTGATTGGAGGCGGGCGGCGCCCGGCCGGGCGCCTGTAGGCCAGGGGCCATTTTCTCTATGTAGGCTGCATGCAGCCTACATAGAGAACAAGAGAGAGTGCGCAACTGCGCATGACTGGTATGGTCGGCCCTGGGGCCGAACAAACCGTCAGCACCAAAGACAGTGGGCTAGCCACGCCTCCCCTGCACTCGAGAATGAACGCCCACCCGCCCGCCCCCAACCAGGCACTCCTGCTTTGCCGCGTGCGAGAGCAGAAACATGAAATGGTAGTTTTACCATTTCATGTTTCTGCTTCTCGCACTGCGAGGAAGCAGTGGGGCAACGCCCCCACGCCCCAATGGAGGAGCCGCCACTGGTCTTTACAGAAACAACATTGATTATTCCTTTTCAGATCTTCACTCGTGGGCCGCACTGATTGATATGAGGGTTGAGAATAGCTATGAAAGCGGCCACTTTCCCTGCTCTTAACTCTTGGGGATAGCCTTATACAGGCAAATCTGGCCAAAGATTTGGCCATAGGGGCCTTGGCTGTCACTAACAACAGGAGAAAAGTCCAATGGGCTGGCATTGTTTCAAACCCTGAGCCAAGGTTTGAAACTTTCTTAGACGAAATTGACCCGCCATTTACTAGATCTCTGTATATTAAATTTAGGTTGGATACCTTGCCTTCTTGCATCCTTCACCAGCAAATGGAGATCCCACGCTGAGGGCAGTGCAACCTTCTCGGTATGTGGAGCAGCTTAGGACACAGATGCTCGCCTACTCTTTTTCTGCCCTGCACACACTAGACAACGAAGACGCTGGATTGTTCCCTTGTGCAGACTCCATGAAATAAGGCTCCATAAACAAGCTTTGCGTATTTGCAGCTCATGCGCGGGGTCTTGCGTGGTTTTCTCAATAGCCAAATTCTTAGAATCAGTCTGGCCTATTCACACTAGGATACTCATGCAAATGCCAGAACCTAATCATTGAGTACCCAAGTTGACTGTAATTATGACTCCTCAGATGTAGCTGTACACCACTATTCAGTAAGCCACCAAACATAATCTGCCAAGAATACACCTACTTTTAGTAAAATATCGATTTTATATAGCACCACCTCCAAATGTGTATTTTAAAGTGTGAAAGCTACTTTTTTAATCAGATTTCATTTAAACTTAAAAATCAAAACACTTTTAATACTGTGACATTGTCACTTTGGGACGCTTAGCTTTGAGTGTATTTATTTGTTTGTTAACACAATATGATTCTCATTTTATGCTGCTTTTATGGTCATCGACCAAAATAAAGTATACAAAGTGAAAAGAAAGTTATCATGGAGCTGGGGCACGGAGTGCTGACTTGCGGCAATACATGCTACCCTGCAATAGGGTGCAATGGTGCATGCCTTGTAAGCAGGTTGTTTTTGTTTTGTCCTGTAAGGCCCACAATCCTGAGGAATATTATTCTGTGTATGTGGGCTGTACAATGCAGCCCACATGTAACATTTAACACAAATGAAGATTGAACATATATTTCCTGCTTAGCCATCAACTGTTTAGGTCTGGCATTTCTGGAGCATTCCCTGGTCATTCATGTATGTTAAAATAGGGAATGCTTATAATTCCATGCATGTTCAATGTAAACAACCACCCACAAACCACTGAACAGCACCCTGTGCCAAGGTTTGGCAACACAGCTATTGTCTCTGCGTTGCTCCACGCTGGCTTTATGTAGCCACTCTGAGGCACACAAATTGCCCTTATGTTGCTTCAATATTGTCACTTAATTCATTGCAATGCACATGATGCTTGTTGCATGGTGCAATGAAAAACTACAACATTTCAAATGATGGCTCTTTCATGTTTTGTTTTTGCATGACTGTGATAGCTACATTACTACATGCAGATGGTACATACATATATACCTACGGGGCCTCCGATCTCCAGTTCCAGCAGGTCCACCAGATCAGCCTCCTGTGCGACTGCGTCAGCCCAGCGATGTTTGATTTGTGTGACAGTGCGATCCACTGCAAATATACTATTCATGCGCAAATGCACACACTCCCACCTGTCCTCCTGGTCCTTGGGAGGGTACCCCTGACTGACCCTACCCCCAGAGCCCAGCATCCTGGACAGGAAGTGAAAAAGGAGCCATATGAGAACCCCCCCCCCCTCTGAACAATTATTTACCCTACCCCTTCCAGGCATATCCCTGTCCCTCCATGACATCCAAAACCCCAAACAAACACCCCTTTAACTTATAACCACCCCTAATTTATAAAAACCCTAAATAGACGTACACTCACCAATACAAAGACAAATACTAATACAATTCAATACAAAAAGACACAATTCACACATGACAAGGACATACCATATACCATACACCATAGACCAACTAGACCAACAACTTGCTCCAAACCACCAAACACCCTCAGAAACACCTCCAAAACCCAGCACAAACTAACAGACTGTAAGTGAAAGTGAGAGTAACTTTCACACTTCCTAGGGCCTCATTTATGAAGTTTTGGAGTAGGGCAGCACTGCAGGTAATCTTTCTGCGCTGCCCTATGTTAATACAAAAGGTTAGGAATGCGCCGTATCTATGTGATACAGTGCATTCCAGTCCTTTTCACATGCGCTGGCGCACAATGGGCTGACATGCGCCAATGCAGGCACTCATGGTGCAAGTGTGACTGCGTTGCAGGGCTGATTGATTTTGTGCAGGAAGGGACACCTTCCTGCTCAAAATCAATCAATTCAGGCGATTTCCTCTTTCTATGTGTGCTGCAGAATGTCAGTTGTCTTTGTGAAGAACCACCCACAATTATTGGGTATCAAGTGCCTCGAGAGCGGGGGGTGGGGCGCCCTATAGTCACACATTCATCAAGTATGTAGCCCCGGCTATTAGTCTGAAAAGCCCTCTGTGTCTGTGGCTTTCACAAAGACAACTGACGGGCAAGTATTAGCACTGCCCCTGTACAAGTACGTGCCACGATTCTGCCAGCTGTTAATTTGACCTACTAACCACGGAGGTACTGATCTGATACCTGATGAAAGCCCCGGACCTCTTTAGGCCTTAGAGTAGGGCTGAAACATGTTGGTCTAAATATAGGGTCATAGGACCATAACAGTCCACATTACCCACGAGCTATTGTTTTTAGTCTCCCTGCCATCTCCACGAATAAAGGGTTACCTAGGAGAAAGTGAGGGATTTTTAATCTCTAGTTAAGCCCCCTGGTCACCCTTCTTATAAGTGCTCCCTGAAATACGGTCGAGCCCACCCTGACCTTTAGGAGTCAGGGTGAACCAGATGATGAAGCATGACACTACTAGAGTGTGTGAGGGTTATATATAAAAAAGGAATTTTTTCCTTCCTCGCACAAGCCATGCAGAGCTAGTATACCCACATGGGGTGACCTACCCCTCTACCCCGTGTCCCGTGCATCATATATAACGACCCCCATAACCCTTTTTTGGGATACTTTTTGGTTGAAATGATTTACCTTGGGAGGACGTATTCCTCCACCCCCTTCGCATTCGAAGGGCCCTCTCAACCCTCACGATCCAGCAAGGTTTCCCTGTTTTGGATCTTTTGTTTATCACATGTACTGGCGCATGACATGTTTGACAGAATATTGATTGACTGTGTTAGTTTTACATTAATGGACTCAGAGGCAGGAAATGTAAGCAACTTGCACCATCAAACTAGTCATCTATCACATTGATGAAGTATGTTAATGTGGGTTGACAACTATGCGTATGTTTGGACCTAGAGTGTAAGAATGGATGAGACGTGTACTTTGTACTGTTGGTATCACATATGTCCCTGTATTAGACATTTACACATGAATTGAGGCTACACTTATAGTGCATGACAAAAGTGGAATTTACAACTACTTCTTCCAGTATTGCTCTGAATACTTCGGTCAATATACAAGTTTATTGCCATGTGTAACACATTTACTTACAAAAACTTGAATTGGTCAACAACCATTATTTTAGTGGAAACTTAAATAATTACCAAGGCTAAATATACCATTGAACATACACACATTTCACACTTAGCTAATAATAACGCTTTCTACTCATATTGCCTTTATTTGTGTACAACATGATTTGTGTGTTGATTTCATAAGCGCCGCAGAAAATGTTGTTCTATCCACTCACACAGTGTGAGATGACACAATACCACTCACAGTTGATTTTGTTCATACTGCCATTGCAGGATTAGTGAGGGAATGACACAATGGAACATCATTGTCTACATGTTCGAGTAAAAGTCCGTTTTTATATAGCGCAGCTACTCACCCTTACGGGTCTCAAGGCGCTGGGGGCCGGAGTGGATATTAAGTGAGCTATTGCCCAGAGTCACATGGTGCTGAGCTGAGCTGCCACCGGAGCCAGGGATCGAACCGTGAACCCTGTGCTCCGGAGTCAGCTGCCCTGGCCGCTGCACCACAGTAAGTTATTTCCACTATGTGCATATGACACATGCTCTATACACGAACACAGAGATGGCTATTATGTCATACATTATTACTTGTTAGTTATGTATGATTTATATTTCTGCTTTCCTTACCAATGACAATTCCATTCCCATATCTCCCATTCTGTAACCACTCATTTGTGATACTGTGGCAGAAGATGTAGGCATCATGTCCACTCCCTGGATATCTGGCCAGCACATTGGTGAACATCCTCAGATGATCCACTATGGCCTGGACATTGATAGAAAATGTGTCCTTCTGTTTCTGTATAGGTGGGATGTTGCAGCAGGGGGCACCAATTGCACATGTGTGCAATCAATTGCATCAAGGACAGGTGTGAATCCAGCTATGGCGTACAATCCTTGCTTGGTGTCAAGTTGTTGAGTTTTGAGGAAGAGGAGGTACTGGGGTGTGAGTTTGACTATGGCAACCGAGAAAGAGGGGAGGATTCCTTCCAATCTCAGTGTTGTGATTGGGAAGGAACCAGATGCGAGCATGAGGAGCACAGCCATAAGTTTGACTTGTGGGGGAATGTTATTGGGCCTTGCAGTGGGTGGCTGGAGACTCGACCTAATCTTATGCAGCAATCCAATGAAAGACTCCCTCCTGGGTCTGTAGAATTGTATGACCTCCTCCTCCCTGAGGTCCATGAGGGATATGCACTGCCCGAACACACGTTCCCTCCTTCTTCACTGCCTACGTGGTGGTGGTGGTCTCCTAGCGACTCCAAGTTGAAGAATGACGACCTCCATGGCATAGCTGAGCTTGCGAAAATGTTTTGTGGGGTTGCTCTTTTTATACCACAGTCACTGCGTCATTTCCTACGCCTGTTTTGCCGATGCGCAGCAATTCTGGTGCATTTCAGGATTTGCATTGTGTTTTCCAATGATGAGTGACACATTGGTAAACCCATAAATATCAATGTGTTACAATTGCGAATTGGGAATGCTTACATTGAAAATATTAAATTGTGCATGGCGCAGCTGATTTCAATGCAGCTTTTGCCCCACAATACTCTTAAAAAATGAAGCATTTAGGCAAAAGTGTCATCTTAAAAATATGATTCACTGCTAGCGCTGCCGTTGCATCACAATTCATGATGGAACTCCGGCGCAAGCCTCTCATAAATATGCCCCCAAGCATCTTCAATTAGCTGGATCTATTTGAGGTCTCCTAGTATCAATTACCCACCTCACCTTATGACCTTGGTGCTGTATGTGTTAACTTGTTATCACTGGTTAGGTTACTCAAAAGGTTTAATTTTAGTTTTCTTAACAGGATTCCCATTTATTTCAATTCCAATTTATGTTTCAAGCTTTTGGAGTAAGGCATAATCTTCAGTGCTGAGATTTAACTTTGGATGTCTGGTATAGCTTGACATGGGCAGGTGTTACAGCCGTCTGCCACCTGAGATACATGCGGGGGGTGGAGGCGGCTCACAAACATTCTTGCAGGGCGCGGTAGTGCTACACCACACCTCCTTGCATTGCCTTGGGGCCCCACGTTTGAGGTCCTGGGGCCACGGATTACTTTTAAGTCTCTCACTGTGCCACATTCATTTGTGTCGGCTCTCAGGGAGACGGGGGTACTGGGGAAAGTCCAGAAATGGGTGAGTGACCCCATGAACGCCCACTCCCCCAAACATCAATGAAAATACATTGCCTTGACACCTGGGTCATGGTCTACCCCAGAGGTAATTTAAGAATTTGTTGCTCAGCGCCACGTGCTTCGATCCTCGTTTGCGGGTCAAACTTGATGGGCCAATTTCAAAGTTCGTGGGCTCATTTTACTCCTGGTGGTGAGCTCTGGTCACCAGAAGCAGTTTTAGCAGGCCTTCTGACCTCCAAAACAGCACACTTTGTAGGGAGCTGCTTCCACTGGCTCCCTGCACCAGCTAATCTCTTGCCGGTTGACGAATCTTTGCGAAATTTTCTAACTTTATGGCCGCTCCGGTCCGCTCCTACCCTGAAAGTCTCGGGGTGATTCGTCAAGCCGAGAAAAAAGGGGGGTCCCAAAACGTGTTTTCCCCATTCATTTTCCCATAGGAAACTTTAGCCACGGCTACAGCCCGAACTGCTGAACGGAATTACACCAAATTTGGCAAAGAGGTAGTTCTTGGTTCAGAAAGAACCCTTTTTGTTAAATGGTGTAAATCCGTTCAGTAGTTGCTGAGAAAATCAAAAGTAAAAGCACATATATATCTATGGGCACGGAGGATCCGCGCACCCTCCCGATCACGAGCTGTCTGCTAATTGGCTGTCAACACTCCAAACCAAGAAGTGTTGGCAGCCATCTTGTTCCTCGGTAGAACCGAGGAACAAGAAAGCAGTAAAAAAGTGCCCAAACGCACAAAGGGGGCAGGGTAGAAACACCCTGACCCCTAGGTCTGCTCAGGGGTCCCACAAGGACCCCTGGGCAGAAAAAGCATTTTCTTTTTTTTAAAATCGGCAGGATGCGCTCAGGGTGCGCGGATCCTGCCGAAAAAAAAAAAAATTGAAGCGCGTCTCCCGCGCTTCGATGTTAATTTGCCCCCGGGTGGGCCAAGTCCCGGGGGCATGGTGGGGGGGGGTTTAAATTTAATGTGGGGGGCCTCTAAGGCCCCCCAAGCCCTGGGGACCGCCACCCCCCGGGGCTTTCAAAAAATAATGGTGCGGGAGGGCTCTTGGCCCTCTCGCAGCCCCGGGGACCGCCACCCCCCCGGGGCTTCTTTTTTTAAAAAATTTTTGACCTGTGTGGGGGGGCTCCAGCCCCCCTACACGCACCGGGGACCGCCACCTCCCCGGGGCACTAAAGATTTGAATATATATATATATTACCTACTGGCGGTCGCCAGTAGATAGTTATAGTTAGGACCTATTATCCATAGGAAATCCGCGACATTCTATTTGAAATAACGTTGGCGCCGGTTGACGAATCTTCGCGAAAGTTTCCAACTTGTTGGGGCGCTCCGCTCTGCTCCTACCCTGAAAGTCTCGGGTTGATTCGCCAAGCGGGGGCCAAGATAAAAGGGGGGTCCCAAAACGCGTTTTCCCCATTCATTTTTCCATAGGAACCTTTAGTCGCAGCTACAGCCCGAACTGCTGAACGGAATTACACCAAATTTGGCAAAGAGGTAGCCCTTGGTTCAGTGTCGTGCCTTTTGCTTAAATGGTGTAAATCCGTTCAGTAGTTCCTGAGAAAATCAAAAGTAAAGTCACATATATATCTATGGCCGGGTAGGGTCTGCGTACCCTCAGCGCACCCTGCGCGCACCGTCCCGATCACGAGCTGCATGCTAATTGGCTGTCAGCTGGCTGTCAACATTCCGAATCAGGAAGTGTTGGCAGCCATTTTGTGCCTCGGTAGAACCGAGTCACAAAAACAAGTGCGCAAAGCGCAAAAGGGGGCAGGGTAGAAACACCCTGACTCCCTAGGTCTGCTCAGGGGTCCCACAAGGACCCCTGGGCAGACAAAAGCATTTTTTTTTTTTAAATCGGCAGGATGCGCTCAGGGTGCGCGGATCCCGCCGAGAAAAAAAAAGAAACAAGTGCGCAAAACGCACAAAGGGGGCAGGGTAGAAACACCCTGACCCCCTAGGTCTGCTCAGGGGGTCCCACAAAGACCCCCTGGGCAGAAAAAAGCATTTATTTTTTTCAAAATCGGCGGGATGCGCTTAGGGTGCACGAATCCCAGTGATTTAAAAAAAAAAAACACAAGAAACAAGTGCGCAAAACGCACAAAGGGGGCAGGGTAGAAACACCCTGACCCCCTAGGTCTGCTCAGGGGTCCCACAAGGACCCCTGGGCAGAAAAAGCATTTTCTTTTTCAAAATCGGCGGATGCGCTTAGGGTGCGCGAATCCCAGTGATTTAAAAAATAAAACACAAGAAACAAGTGCGCAAAACGCACAAAGGGGGCAGGGTAGAAACACCCTGACCCCCTAGGTCTGCTCAGGGGGTCCCACAAGGACCCCCTGGGCAGAAAAAAGCAAAAAAACAAACAAACAAAAAAAAAGACCGGGCCGAGGCCACGCCCCCTCCCTGCAGCAGTCTGCAAACGCGCCCCCTGGCGCGTTTTAAGAAGGGGAAGTAATTCCCCTTGAATACTGGGGGTCCCTGGGGCCAACTAGCCCACCAGGAACCTCCGGTATGCGCCAGGGGCTGCGTTGCAGAGAGGTGTACAGAGGCCATGCCCCTTTTACACCTCTCTGCAACGCAGCTCTGTGGCGCTTTTGGAGGTACATGGTGGGCTAGTTGGACTCCAGGGACCCTCAGTATTCAAGGGGACTTAATCCCCCAACTTAAAACGCTCCACGGGCGCGTTTGCACAGTGGTGAAGGGAGGGCGGGGCTTCAGGTGACATGTGTGCAAACAGGCCCCGTGGCACGTTTTAAGATGGGAATTAAATCCCCTTCAATCCTGAGGGTCCCTGGGGCCAACTAGCCCAACAGATACGTCCAGAAAGCGCCACAGAGCTGCATTGCAGAGAGGTGCAAAAGGGGCATGGCCTCTGAACACCTCTCTGCAACGCAGCTCCTGGCACATACTGGAGGTACAGGGTGGGCTAGTTGGACCCCAGGGACCCTCATGATTCAAGGGGACTTAATCCCCCAACTTAAAACGCGCCACGGGGCGCGTTTGCACAGATGTCACCTCAGGCCCCGCCCCTCCCTTCACCATTGTGCAAATATTCCTCTAAAATCAGCCGAACTACGAATTCCTATTTACTCACCTGTTATCAGGAGAGACCTCAGTGCTGCATCTTTCAGCCCAGTACTGATCCTGAAAAGTAATTTTAACCGTACTTACCAGTAACTTGAATTTCCTTCCATAGGCTAACATTGACTGGTTTCACTTGGAAATTCTTCTAAGTGTGGAGTTTTGGAACTTTATAATATTCCTCTAAAATCAGCCGAAATACGAATTCCGATTTACTCACCTGTTATCAGGAGAGACCTCAGTGCTGCATCTTTCAGCCCAGTACTGATCCTGAAAAGTAATTTTAACCGTACTTACCAATAACTTGAATTTCCTTCCATAGGATATCATTGTCTGCTTTTTGCTGAAAAAGTTTCTAAGTGTTGATTTTTGAAACATACAAATATTCCTCTAAAATCAGCCGAACTACGAATTCTGATTTACTCACCTGTTATCAGGAGAGACCTCAGTGCTGCATCTTTCAGCCCAGTACTGATCCTGAAAAGTAATTTTAACCGTACTTACCAGTAACTTGAATTTCCTTCCATAGGATATCATTGACTGGTTTCACTTGGAAATTCTTCTAAGTGTGGAGTTTTGGAACTTTATAATATTCCTCTAAAATCAGCCGAAATACGAATTCCGATTTACTCACCTGTTATCAGGAGAGACCTCAGTGCTGCATCTTTCAGCCCAGTACTGATCCTGAAAAGTAATTTTAACCGTACTTACCAGTAACTTGAATTTCCTTCCATAGGATATCATTGCCTGCTTTTTGCTGAAAAAGTTTCTAAGTGTCGATTTTTGAAACATACAAATATTCCTCTAAAATCAGCCGAAATACGAATTCCGATTTACTCACCTGTTATCAGGAGAGACCTCAGTGCTGCATCTTTCAGCCCAGTACTGATCCTGAAAAGTAATTTTAACCGTACTTACCAGTAACTTATATTTCCTTCCATAGGAATCCATTGTCTGGTTTTCAGCAGAAAAGTTTCAAAGTGTTGATTTTCACAAACTACAAATATTCCTTAAAAATCGCCTGTATGACTTAAACGCATTCTTTCAACTGTTTACAGGAGATGCACCAGTGCTGGATCCAGGATCCACCACTGAGTAAGAAAAAGTAACGATAACACTACTTACCTGCTAAGTGAATTTCCTCCCATAGGATAACATAGGTGATTCTATGTGAAAAAGTTTCGAAGTGTCAACTTTTAAAATACAATAATATTCCTTAAAAATCACTACTGTAACCAAAACGCTTTTACTCAACTGTTTACAGGAGATGTCCCAGGACTGAATCTAGGATCCAGTCCTGTGGTTAGAAAAGTAATCCATAAAGTAACTAATTGCACATTGAGCTCAATGTTGCATTGTGTTTGAAATTGTGTTGCCCATTGCAACAACTGTAACTACTGTAGTTAAAAGTCTATTGCCTATTTGCAAAGTATTTAAACTAAAGTAATTCATTCTGAGAAAGTATATGTTGTAATGTAATGTATAATGTAATTACAATGTAATTTAAAAAATAAATATCTAAAAATAAATAGTTTAAAAAATGTAGTAAATCAGTATCAAAAAAAATAAATATAACAATACATTTAAAAATTGTCATTTACAAAACCTTTGAAATTCACTGAAAAAAACCATAGGTTTCAGACATGTTATAGTTAGGAATTAGCATTTAAAAAACCTTTGAAATTCACTGAAAAAACCATAGGTTTCAGGCTTGTTATAGTTAGGAATTAGCATTTTAAAAACCTTTGAAATTCACTGAAAAAACCATAGGTTTCAGGCCTGTTATAGTTAGGGTTTAGCATTTAAAAAACCTTTGAAATTCACTGAAAAAACTATAGGTTTTAGGGAAAGTTATAGTTAGTTGGACATTGCACTCGTACAAAACCCGTGAAATTCCCCCGTTATAGTTAGTTCAGCTAACTATAACTCGCGCCCCACAATGCACTGCTGATGACGTCACATATTACATCACTCATGACATGGTCAGTGACATCACTGATGACATCACTTATGACATCTCAAATGACATCACTGATGACATCATCCATGTGAGAATTTAATGCATCTTCTCACACCCTAATATAACTTTTGATACACCCACTCTAAATTACATACTGCCATTCTCAAAACCATACAACCTCCAATACCAATAAGTACATACCCACTCACTGATTCTTAGGTCTACACACACACATCTACTCACTCACCCGTACAGTCACTCATACTTACAGTCACTCAGTACAGGACTATCATATGCACTCATACACCTATATAAACACTCACACAACGCAACTCATCCATAGAGTTACTCACACACCTAGTCAGTCATGCAAATAATTAATCACACTCCAATTTACTCACCTATACAGTTATACACACCAGCTCACTTACTCATAAAAATACTAGCACATTCTTACGCTCCTATGCAATCACTGATGCAAGCACACACTCATCCATATAGCCACTCTCACAATCACACACTCTTACTTATAGCCATTTATATACTCCAACACACATATATACTGCCTTTCACATATGTAGTTACTCACACATGTACCACTGAGATATACATTCAATCACTAACACACCCATACACACACTCACCCACACATACAGTCCATCACAGACACACCCTTGAAACCATGCACCCAGTGAATCACCCACTCACACATCTATGCACAGAGTCACACACACCCCACCCACACAAACACTGAGGCACCCATACAGATACTCAGAGAACCAATCCATAACCCATATAGACACTCATTTAGCTAGTCAGAAACCCATGCAGCTGCTTACACAACAACAGACAGACGGATACAGACATTCACACAGTTTAGTCACTCACCCATGCATCCAGTAAGATACGTTTAATCACTCACTTATAGACTCAGTCACGCACCTACTAAATCATCCATTCAGACGCTTATACACCCACTCATTCTTCAATACGCCTTTCCCTATATATATGAAACATATTTAAACTTTACAGAAACACACAGTGACTGGATGATGTCATCAGTGATGTCATCAGTGATGTCACTGACCATGTCATGAGTGATGTAATATGTGACGGCATCAGCAGTGCATTGCGGGGCGCGAGTTATAGTTAGCTGAACTAACTATAACGGGGGAATTTCACGGGTTTTGTACGAGTGCAATGTCCAACTAACTATAACTTTCCCTAAAACCTATGGTTTTTTCAGTGAATTTCAAAGGTTTTTTAAATGCTAAACCCTAACTATAACAGGCCTGAAACCTATGGTTTTTTCAGTGAATATATATATATATAATCATAAAGAAAAGTTATGATAAAGCAAAGACCTGACCAATTGATAGTGAAAAGCACAAACCACATCTATACACCCTGCTATCCCAGATACCACATATTTGAACCATCACTTACTAACAATATACAACTCTATCCTATATCACTAACCAATCCACTCATCACTAACACAACCCAATCCCACATCATACTTAACTATTTCCCATCCAGACACCCCCTTACTCTAATAACTCCTAACAGACCCATTTTTGTCACTAACAAACATATACTCAGCCTTCCATCTTTTCAGTCACCAACACCCACCTCTTCTTTTTACCACAATAACACAACCGCACGACGCTTACACTCCATTGCACCACACATATCAAATCTAACATAAACACTCTTAACTCTAGTCCATCCCCTCTTACACACAACAAACACTCTATTCACAAATACATCACCACCCCATTTACCTTACAACTTCCACTCACCAACAGTACTTTATAAACAAATCCTTCTCAGAAAAGAAATACATCAGCATCTCCTTTCACTACCCCTCAAAAACAAAACATAATGCACACACCAGCACAGCAAAATCTCTCACACACAACACCTTATAACTTTCCGTCACAAACTACAAACATACACCCACTCCCACCTTCCAGACCACACAAATGATACGCACCATGAACAAACTCAAATGCCAAGCTTTCTCTCTTCCCCCACACCTAACACATATACAGCAAAACAGCAACTCTCTTTTAACCGCCTCTGGTCCATTGGACAATTAAGAACATGACCCACATGCTGCACCACCACCCCTAACTCATTCACCTTCCAACCTAAACAGACGCCAACAAAATAAGCAATATGTCACTCCTCACAACTTCGCTTCTCCCTGTCTACTGCAAAATAAGGCTACACTACAAAAACAACACAGCTCACCAACTCACTCTCAACCACCGTCTCCACCACCCACACACGCAGACCCATCAAAATGCATTCTTAGCCTGCTTGACGAGGAACATGATGCAGAACAGCTACACAATTGCTATCCTCATACAGCTAATACCAACACTAAGGACACACCTACTACAAGCCCATAAAATACTGCTCACTGTTCTAAAAAATAAAGTTACACTATCACCAAAGCACGTTTTCTAATCTGTCTACTAATAAATGCTCGTTCGCTCTCTAAAAACAAACATCTCATCTACGACCTTCTCACTGACGCAAAACCAGACATACTATTCATAATAGAATCATGGTTGGGAGTCCTGCATGAAGCCGTTCCTCTAGGCTGTCAAACTATCACACAAAATTGTATAGGTAAAAGAGGAGGTGGCCTAGTTTTTGTGTTCAGGCAAACATTACATATCACTAAAGCTGACGAAGTCTCCATACAAAGTTGTGAGGCCCTTTTCACCAGATACAATCCAACACCATCTTCCGCCTGTAACTTCCTGCTCCTTTACAGACCTCCACCTAGCAATGCAACATTCACAGACACACTTCTAGACACGGTTTTAAACCTGATAACACTACACTCCAACCTATGCACTGTGGGTGAACTCAACATTCGGTTTGACAAACCCAATATGTCCCATCCAAAAATAATCATTGCTGGCTTAGACTCACTGAACCTACATCCGATCGTCCACAAACCCACACGCATTGGTGGACACATCCTAGATGTCATTTTTGCAAATACAGAGCTAATTACCTTCCAAATAAAAACTCCACTCACACGGTCAGACCACCATTTGCTTGCTTTCCAACATAAAACAACACACCTAAAACCACCTTTTGTGCATCCACCTAGTCACCATGGAATAAACTCAATTTGGAATACTTAGAAACACAACTAACATCCAGTATAGATCTAGACACAATAAATTTTGTCCAAAACTAAATGAGTGGCTACAGGAAGCTTTTGACATCCTAATACCACTAAAAACTACACAATAGAACAAAAGCAAACAGGCGAAATACAGAGATAAAAGAGATAAAACAACAAATTAGAAAGTTTCAACGTGCCTTGCACAAAACAAACGCCAACCTATCTGAAGAAGCTCCTTCATGACCTGTAATACTTTCATGGATTAGACATCAATTCAACATGGGCTAACAAACTATTTCATAACAATGACACAATTTGAAGCGAAAGATTTATAATTTCATCATTATTTATTTCATTTCTTTTTTTATGTACCAAAATCCTTATACTTTTTTCCTTATTTTCTTGAAAATATAAATCTAAACATATAAATAATCACATTTATTACATACAATATGAAATACGAAACATAATTTACTTGATGACCCCTGAGTGAAAAAACGAAGAAAAGAAAAGAAAATGTATCTTCATTCATACAAACACCCAAACACAAACACACTCATGCTATATTCACAAATACATAGATCTGGGGAATGGGAGATACAGGATTACACAATCTCCACGACCAATTAAAGTAACTGCATACAGCAGGATCTAAACAACTATGGTCGACGCGCGTTTCGGTGGTTTAAAGAATGGTAGTTCCACCTTCCTCAGGACCTTAGCCAGATAACAAGAAAACACATACGCACCCAGGGGATACCTGAAAAGTATAAACACATTATATTGAAAGCCCATGGCAAGAACAAAGTAAGTCGATTAGACCTTATTGAAAAACATACAATTCAAATCTTACTCACTTTTTATAAAAAATATTTTTAAAACAAACGCCAAATCAAGACAAACTTGCTTACAGAAACGTAACAGATTATACAAGTCAGCTATCAAAAAGTCTAAGAAAAGGTACTATTCAGACAGAATTCAAAATGCTAAACGTGCAAATAAAGAATTCCATAAAATTCTCACTGAATTTCGGAAACCAAATTGCCTAGAAGGAGCTCATCTCGTTACTCAAGATTTCGCAGACACATTGGACTCATATTTAAAACAAAGAAAAAGCATCAGCACCAACCCTTTTCCAGAACAACAATCCAAGAATACTCTAACCCAGTGTTGGACTTGGCCCGGCTTGCAGGGTCATCCCGAAACTTTTTGCCTTCCCCATAGTTTTTTTTGCTGTATGGTATTGGTGGGTTTCAGGGTTCTGGACACTTTAACGCTGGTCAGCCGTGCAAATTGCGAGTGTTGTCTGCCTTCCATAGGCTTATATTAGGAAACCCCCCCCCCCTTAGGGGATATCCCCCCCAGGGTAGAAGATGTAGGCCATGTGTGGTGTGAGATGAAAAAGATGAATGCTGCACAATGGTGTACGCAGAATTATTTTTCAATGCTTTAGAAATGTCACTTTTAGAAGTCACCATTTCTGTCTGCTTTGTGCCTGCCTGCCTGAAGTGGGTTGCAGGTCTAGTGCTCGAAGTGACCAAGGCTGGCTCCGCCCCCTGGGGTGTGCCCGTCTCACACACCCCCAGCTCTTGGCGGGAAGCCTGGCAGACAGGGTGCCCTACACCTCCCCCAAAACCAGTTGGGACCGGTTTCTCCAGAGAGCCTTCTAGAAGCTTCTGGCCCTTTCTGGTAGGTGTGGTGAGGAGTGTATATATAGAGGAGCTGAGACTCCATGTGCTGAGTTGTGCGTCAACTTTGATTGAGAGGGGACACTCTGCCAGGAGGTACCGCCGCAAGGGCCTGTGTGCTGGCCCCTGTGCCCATCTATCCCCCTCTTTTGTCCACAGGGCCAGTGAGAGCCCTTTACTGGAGTGAAGACTGCTGTGCCAGGAGGAGTGCCACGATATGGGGGTTGACTGTTCCTAGGAACTGCTGTCCTGTACCAATGAGTGCCCACTGTCCGCTGATATTGCCCAGCACTGCCTGCTCTCCTACCTAGCGCCTCGTGAGCGCTACAACTGTGCCCCAGAAGGAGGTGAGGAGTGTTGGCATTATTTCCTACATTGCCAGGAGAGAGGAGCGCTATCTTTTTATCCCTGGAGCTCGGGAGACCTAGCGCCTCGTGAGCGCTACATCTAGAAGCTGCCCGGGACCTGAATGCACTGTGTAGCGCTAAGAAGTGGAGCGCTGCCCGGGAGAACTGCCTGCTTGGAAATACAGTGGGAGCCTACCCCGCATACCTGCAGCCGGAAGCGGGTGCCCACCCCGCATGTTCGCGCTCTCCCGCGGGCGCCCACCCCACGGTCTTTATACCCATTTAGCGGGAGCCCACCCCGCACCTCAGAACCGCCGGGAAATCACCGCCGCAACCTGGGCTGGGAATAAGGAGAGGGCCGCCGCTCTGCCTGCGGTGACCCGGAAGCCTAAGCCTGGTGGTGGGCGGGGCCTAGAGGCCGTTGCTCGAAGCCTCACGTACTCCCTAGTAAAGCCATATGTCCCAGGAGGGGGCCCGGGTGAAGCCTGACGAGGTGCTGCCTTAGCGGGGCTCCCGTGATCTGGAGAGAGCCCCGCAGCCATCGGGAAGATAGAGCGGCACACACCCATTCCGGCAGCCTCCTCCCGCCAGCGAGAGGAGCGGAGCTGCCGGAGGACAGAGCAGAGACCGCGGGAGGAGGCAGCGCGACCCACGCAGGGCTCCGTGTGGTGAGAGAGCCCTGCAGCCACGAAGAAGCTGAAGCAGTGCGTGCTCCATTCCGGCCGCCCCCATCGCCTGCCAGCCGGAAGGGGCCTATCGGGGTCCATTGCCAGTGCCCGGAGGTTTTTTATTTTTTATTTTTATTTATTAAGCAGCTTGTTAAACATTACAATCAGTTCCCCCGCAAGGGAGGGGTTGCAGTTCTTTCTGTAACATTGTAGCCAGTACAAGCTATTTTTCATATAAAAAAAAAAAGACAACATCATACGTCAAACTAACCCTCCCCCCCCCCCCCCCCCCAGCCCCACCCTACCCCGGCACTTTTTTTTTTAAAGTCATTCTGGGTTTCCAGTAAGGATACAGTGTGGTTTACATAGTCCCATATGTCCGTCCCACGACTCCCGGTAGGCATACAATAATCATTGTTTAATGAATTATGACAAATCTGGATGCGTAAGAAGAAATACAGTGAGGGGAGCCCAAAAGTCTTTTGGGCGAGATGCCTCGGGCAGCTCTTCTGCGTATATTTCCAATTGGTCCCTACAATATAGTAAGTCCTGGAGCCACGCCTTGACTGTTGGTACAGCTCGTGCCCCCCAGCGACATGCCACAGCCCTCTTAGCAAATAGAGTTTCTATGGCCACTAGTCGCCTATTACAGGGCTTGAGTTTCTGCACCCATCCCAGCAAACATACCTCAGGCACACACCTAACAGGCTCCATAATGATATCCGTTAGCACCTGTGTCACACGAGCCCACAAACTGGAGATACCAGCACAAAACCACGCCATATGTATAAAATCCGCGTCAGCCTGGCCACAACGCATGCAGTTCGCACTCTCACGCAAGCCAAATCTGTACAATTGAGTCGGTGTGTAATAAAGCTGATGTAAATATTTAAAATGGATGATGCGGAGATTGCAATTTGCCGTCAGACGCCCCGTTAAGACACAGCAAGACTGCCAAGCCTCCAACGACAGTGGAGAGGACAGGAGGTTCTTCCACCTCATATAAGAGGGGGATTCACTTATCTCTTGTTCCCGGAGAGACGCATTGTATAATTTAGTAATGAGACCTCTCCGGTGTTCCCCTCCTAAGACCGCCCTAAAGGCTAGCAATGTTCGCGGTTCGTTAGGGAACTCTGGATACACGTCCCGGATCGCCTGTCGCACCTTCACATAGGTAAATCCCATCATCATTCCGAGGTCCTGACCTGCCTCCAGATCCGCCAAGGTCCGAAATCGACCCTGCTTATACAAATCGCCAATATTAACAATTCCCACTTTATTCAACGTCTTCAAGGCTAAAGAATCCCTAGCGGCCGATATACCAGGGTGTGCGGCAAGCGGTAGATTTGGTGCATACAGATAGTCTAACTGTGCCCTATCCGCCAGGGCCTTCCATGCCCAGGCAGTGCAATGAACCGGACTAATTTCCAAGCGCGGACCTCCTCCCCCGCCCATCAGCGCCGCCGCTTTCAGAGGCAATGGCAGCACAGAATCCGCCTCGATCGCAACGTGCGACTGAAACTTCTGTGGAAAATACCAGAAGTGCGCAAACTGTGCCTGGGCGCAGAGATAATATAAGCGTAGGTCCGGGGCCTCAAATCCGCCACGATCAAAGGGCTGAGTCAGGACATTCCAACTGCAGCGAGGTTTCCCAACCCCCAGACAAACGCTAAGAGGGCTGACTGCAATGTCGCGAATAAAGCTTTATTCAAACGAATAGGAATGTTAACAAATAAATATAGGAGCTTAGGTAAGAATGACATTTTAATGACCGCAATTCTGTCCGCAAGCGAAAGTGGGAGCTTGGCCCAGCGCGCAGCCTGATCTGTAATCTTATCCATGACATGACCATAATTAGCTGTTATCACCACCTCTGGGTCCCTATGCAACCAGATGCCCAAATATTTCACTGGGTCGATGGACCATTTCAAGGGGTAATCCAATTCGAATTCCGCAGTACCTGCTGTCAACGGAAATACGGTAGATTTAGTCCAATTGATGCCCAATCCCGAATACCTCTCAAATTTGACATATTCACGTATAAGCGCAGGTAGGTAAGTTGTTGGTTCACGGACATAGAGCATCATGTCGTTCGCATACAATGACACCACCAAAGGTCTCTGTCGGAACTGCAGCGCCGCCTGGCCATGCAATTGCTGCAGCTTACATGCCAGAGGCTCCAGTGCCAATGCGAATAACATAGGCGACAGGGGGCAACCCTGTCGCGTGCCACGTTTGATAAAAAAGGAGTCGGAGACCCAGCCATTCACACGGATCCGTGCCACCGGCGCTGTGTACAGGAGGTGTATCCATTTAAAAAAAAATGGTGGTAGGCCCATCCGCAGGAGGACAGTGAACATAAACTCCCACTTAAGGGAACCGAAGGCCTTTGCCGCGTATAAGAGCACGGCCACTGCTTGGAAATCCTGTTCAAAGTATTGAAGGGTTGAAAAGATTGTGCGGAGATTATGCACTGTTGAGCGTGAGGGCACAAACCCCGACTGATCAGGCAGTACCAGCTTGGGGACCAGTGGCTGAAGCCTGGTTGCTATCATCTTGGCCAATATTTTGGCATCAATGTTTATGATGGAGAGGGGCCTGTAGGAGTCACAGACATTAGCTACCTTGTCCGGCTTCAGAAGCATAACAAGCAGAGCTTCCCTCAAGGAGGGAGGGAGGTCGCCCGAGTCATACGCTTCAGCATATACCTCTAACAGGCGCGGCGCCAGAGCATCCACATATGCCTTATAGAATTCACTAGGGAGCCCGTCCAACCCAGCTGCCTTGCAGGTCGGGAGGGACATTATGGCCTTCTTGACATCTTCCACGTCGAACGGTTGCGTAAGATATTCTCGGTAGCTAGGAGGGAGCCAACCTAGTGCCACATCGTCCAAGTATGCGTTAATTTCATCTGCCCCCGTCTGTTCCCGATCCCTGTATAAGTCTGAATAATAGTCCAGCACCACTTTACTAATAGCAGTAGTGCCAAAGTGCAGGACACCCTCCCCGTCCTGCAGCTCGGTGATATGGGTTTGACTACGCGGGGCTGCCAACTTTTGTGCCAGTGAGCGGCCAGGACGTCCTCCCTCTCCGTAGTAACGAGCAGTACACCTTCAGGACCTATGCACCATTTCTTGATTCACGGTCTCATTATGTTCTGTTACCAGATCACAGATTGCAGCCAATGTCTCAGGGGCGGGTGTGGAGTCGTAGGCTCGCTCCAGGGCTGCTATTTTCTCAGCCAGCTGTTGGATTCTGCGGCGTAGGTCCTTAAGGAACCCTGCCTGGGCACCAATACACACTCCCCGAATGGTTACCTTAAAGGCTTCCCACAGAACTCCCTGCTTATCGACTGTCCCTTCGTTTTCCCAGAAGAAGTTGTGGATGGCCTCCCCCACTGTGTGTCTAAATACCTGATCCATCAGGGATGACGGCTGCAATCTCCACGCGAATGGGGGTCTTTCATAGCCCGGGACCTTCAGCTCCAGGAGGACGGGTGAGTGATCCAACAGTGTTTTTGCTAAGTGTTTCACATCCATAACCCAGGTGCATGCATTCTCAGACAGCAGCCAATAATCCAGCCGGGACCAAGTGCCATGCACAGCTGATATAAATGTACTCTCCCTGGCCACTGGATGCCTCCTGCACCACACATCCTGCAAATTCCGAGCCTCCATTATGCCCAACAGCGAGGTAGTGGACAGTCTATGTCGTGCTGCCCCCACACCCAGTCTGTCAGCGTTAGCATCTAAGCAAGTATTAAAATCCCCCCCCAGATAATTTCCGCTGTCGGGAAGGCTGAGACACGCCTCCATACATCCGCAAAAAAGGAGCAATCATCCACATTGGGACCATATACATTCACTAAGATCACACTTGTACCCCCAAGCGTTCCGTGCACAATAGCCAGCCGACCCTGATCATCCATGTCAGTGCCATGAACCTGAAATGGGATCCCTTTCTTGACGAGGATCATAATCCCCCGGGAGTATGAAGAATAGGATGAGACGCTCCGCACTCCCGCCCACCGTAATCCCACGTTCCGTTCGGAGAGGGTCGTGAGGTGCGTCTCTTGTAACAGGGCCACGTGCACATTTAGCCTGTCCAGGCTTGCTATCACTGTTCGTATTTTTTTAGGGCTATTAAGGCCCCGTACATTCCATGTTAGAAATCTAAAATTACCGCTCGTGTGGCCCATACTTGGAAAAAATACCTACACATGGTGAATACATTATGGTGAACGTTGCAGCAAGTATCAATAGTACCAACATCTGGGGACTTTGGAGGCTATATCCATGCCTGATTAGGAAGTCAAGGGGCCACCGTATATCCCTACATAGATCTAGAAATTGCAATACTCGAAACCCTGTGCCAGGTGATGGACTACTCCATTCGGATAGTGCCAACCGTGCCCACTCCCTCCCTCCAACCCCCCACCCACTTTGGCCACCCCAACTAGCCAAAGCCATCCCCGTGAAAAAGGAACATCCCCCCCCAAAGGGACCAACCCAAAGACGTCCCAGCCCACCCAACCCAGGAAACAAGAAAACCAATACAGATGGGGTACTCCCATGTGGGGGGCGTCAGCACGCTTCTAGCCTCCTAGCTAGTAGGAGGTGGCTGAGCAACCATGGTAGCTATGCCCTGCACTGCTTAGTACATCATCCCCCCTACCCCTGGTCAAAGGATAGCATATATCAACAAGTACTCCCTGTGAGATTCACCTGTGGAGAAGAATAATGATGAGTAATCATATTAGGCAATTCAAACTACTTCAAACAACCGGGCTACAGTACAGAGACATGCCATTGAGTCCTTAGTGCTCCTCAGTGTCTGAGGCCACCTGTGATTCCCGCCCCACTCGTTTTAAGTGTTTAGCATGTTCAAGTGCGGCCTTGGGATTAGTAAATATTTTCGTGTCCCCCTCTGGTCCTCCACGCAAGCGAGCAGGATATAACATGGCATACGGGACCCCCTCGGTTTGCAAACATTTTTTAACAGCCCCAAACTCCCGCCTTGCGGCCTGCACCGCAACTGTGAAGTCAGGGAAGAATGAAAGAGAATTGCCTTGGTGTACAATTGTACCCTTGTCACGGGCCATTCTGAGAATCACATCACGATCCCTGTAATTTAACAGTCGCGCTATGATTGGGCGGGGTGGGGCACCCGGTGCAGGCCGCGCCGCGAGGGATCTGTGCGCCCGTTCAACTATAAACATGGGGGATAGCTGTGCATCACCAAAAATCTCTTTGACCAAGTTCTCAATAAATAGTTCCATCCTGCCAACATTCGTAGATTCCGGAAGGCCCGTTATGCGAAGGTTGTTGCGTCAAGAACGGGCCTCCAAATCCTCATTCTTTGCCTGTATCAGGGATAACACCTTCTCCATGTTTAAGGCCTTCCCCGCTACCTCGCTCAGACCGTCCTCCGTCGCCGACACGCGTTGCTCCACTTCACCCATGCGGGCACTCTGCTTTTCAAGCTGCGCAGACATGTGATCTAGTCGGTTGTTGACCGCAGCCATTGTTCCCTCTATAGACTGTAGACTGCGTTGCATGGCCAGAAGTGTGGTCTCAAGAGTGGGGGTCTCAGCTGCCGGGGCATCCGCCTCCGAGTCCGAAGCCGCTCTCTGCGAGGACTTGATAGATTTGCGTGCCTCAAACGTGAGGCGGGGTTGTGATTTGTCCGTTCGCCCCATGGTTGAATACAGGCCAGCCTCGCAGGCTCAGTTGGCTCAGACAGAGTAGGGCGCACCTTGTGAGGGCCCAGTGAGTCACACCCCTCTGCTTAGTAAGGTCCTTGCGCTTCAATCCCATATAGTGTAGTCCACCTAATCAGGGGGGTGAACCTCACTGCCCCAACTGGATAGTAGGCCTCCGGATACTAGTACCCTCTCCAAGTATAGCAGGCCGCAGCGCAAAGGATGTCGCTATTGCACAGACTGCCGCGGGGGGCCCCCGAGGCAGGTAGAGCGTAGCCTTCCCAAGCAGTTTTCCGGGAAGTATTCAATGGTTCGGATGGGGAGCCTCCCCCACTCACCGATGCGACCCGCCTCAATGCGCCTCTAGACAGCGCCATCAATTGTTGTTTTTGCATTTGTCACCCCGAGTGGGACGGGTATGCCCAGACGTGGGTCCCGTGCTCTCCATGCCACTGGAGTCAAGCTATCCTGGCTGATGAGGGCTGAAAGCCCGAAACCGGTCCTAGGATGCTTGTTTCCAGTCCAGGGAGGACCTGGCCTGGCAGTTCGGGCTGGACTGTTCCCATTGGGCGCAGGGTCAAGACTGATTTGCATATGGCTGGGTCCAAACTGGAATGGCATGGTGAGCAAAAACGATGGATTAAGGCCCAGATCTCTGTACTGGGGTGAATGTACGACATTGTTCTGCATTCTGTCCATCAATTGTTGTTTTTGCATTTGTCACCCCGAGTGGGACGGGTATGCCCAGACGTGGGTCCCGTGCTCTCCATGCCACTGGAGTCAAGCTATCCTGGCTGATGAGGGCTGAAAGCCCGAAACCGGTCCTAGGATGCTTGTTTCCAGTCCAGGGAGGACCTGGCCTGGCAGTTCGGGCTGGACTGTTCCCATTGGGCGCAGGGTCAAGACTGATTTGCATATGGCTGGGTCCAAACTGGAATGGCATGGTGAGCAAAAGACGATGGATTAAGGCCCAGATCTCTGTACTGGGGTGAATGTACGACATTGTTCTGCATTCTGTCCATCAATTGTTGTTTTTGCATTTGTCACCCCGAGTGGGACGGGTATGCCCAGACGTGGGTCCCGTGCTCTCCATGCCACTGGAGTCAAGCTATCCTGGCTGATGAGGGCTGAAAGCCCGAAACCGGTCCTAGGATGCTTGTTTCCAGTCCAGGGAGGACCTGGCCTGGCAGTTCGGGCTGGACTGTTCCCATTGGGCGCAGGGTCAAGACTGATTTGCATATGGCTGGGTCCAAACTGGAATGGCATGGTGAGCAAAAAACGATGGATTAAGGCCCAGATCTCTGTACTGGGGTGAATGTACGACATTGTTCTGCATTCTGTCCATCAATTGTTGTTTTTGCTCTAGACAGCGCCCAGCATGCAGCAATGCAGTCACTCCAGGCCCCTTGCTCAATCAGTGCCAAGGCATTTTTCAGGCCCCAAGCCGGGCCCCGCCAGCCTCTCACGGAAGGCCACCAGCGCGATCCACCACCCTCCACGCACCTAGACTCTCAGTCACCGCTCGCAGGCCGCAGCCCTTCCCCCAACCAGTACCACCTCCGCGGCCACCGGTCACAGGTTAGGCCGCCCCCCACTCACCGCAACCAAAGCCAAGCGCGCCGAGGGCCGCCGCTCCCCGTGTAGCTCCGGGTTGTTCTGGCCGAACCGTCCCGGCCCACCGTTGTTGTCTCTCCGGGGCCTAGCGTGAGTCCACCCCCGCAGAACCGCGGCCCGGCGGAGGGGTCGCCCAGAAGCACAGAGTGCGTGCAGTCTACTGGAACGGCTCCGCCATTTTGGGGGATATTCTCCTGTATTGAGTTTCTGCGCCTGTCGATGCAGCTGCGGTCCCGGGCGGCAATTTCGGCGTAGAATCAGGCAGGACACAACAGGGGTAGGAGTCGCTCTGTTTTTCAGCGCGTGTTGGCAGCGTTAAAGGCGGATTTTTGGCGGATCGTAGGCTTAGCCGGGCAGAGCCTCTCTAGCGAGCGGCCATCTTGCCGTGCGCTCAAGCCACGCCCCCAGTGCCCGGAGGTTGCCGGAAGAAGTCCAGCGAGCCCAGTGAGTGGGGCTCAATCCTCCAGTGGTTGGGGGGTGTGTCGGGGCACATTGCCGGTGCCCGCCCCCGGTACCAGTGCTCATTTTGTTTTCAGCTGCCCCACCGGATAGCGGGCAGCTGCACCTATTGGGCATTTGTGTCTTGGAGTCCCAGAGTGGGGCTCCAGAGGCACTGTAGGTGCCAGTGACCAGTCGTGACTGCACCGCGGCGCCGCAGTTGCGGGCCGCTGCACCGAGTTGGGCATCTTTACTTTCAGAGTCCCAGAGAGGGGCTCCAACGTGACAGTACTGGATGTACCCTGCACGGCTGCCCCGCAGGACAGTGGGCAGCTACAAAGAATGGCCTTTAGACGTGCATAATGTAGTCCAGACTGATGGTGTTTTCCTCCGAAGGCTTACCCTGATGGTTTGGTGCATAGTGCGTCTGATGCCCAATACTAATGCCATGATGTATGCTAATGTGATGAGAAGTGCATTTACGCTGCTTAAGGGGTTTCTATGCCTAAGTAGGTCTTTGTGTAAAGTGCCCTCATGCCAATGTTTTTCTGCCTACCCATGAGGATGCCTACCTGCCCATATGATTATGCCTAACCTAAGGTGATTTATGACTAGTGATGATGCTGCGATGCTCCCATGTTCATGCCTAATGCTAATGGTTTCTTTTCCCCTAACGCCTACAGGGTTGGTGTTCTGCATAAGGTGCTATGTCACATGCATATGTGTAGGCCCCATCTGAATAGGGTTATGCCTAATGTCTTTTTCGGCCTAATGGGCGGCTCCTGTTTTCAGGCTACTGCGATGATGCTTTATTCTTATGCCTAATGCATTTATGCTAATGCAGATGTTTATGCCTATTCTTTAACACTGCTGTTATGAGGGGTGCATTTATACATGCCTAATGTGTTTCTAGGCCACTGCTAATGATGACGCCCTAGGTTCACATGCTTATGCCGTTATGCTAATATGAGGATGCTAAGTTCATGATCTTGCCAGAAGTCACTGGCTGTTACCCATTCATTACTACTGGGCTTTCATTTATCCTAATTGTGCTTGTGATGGTTCTGGCAGTGGCCCGATTGGCCCTGCCCTGTACATAGTCCCCCTGTGAATTGCTACCCAGTGCCGGCTGGCACAGTAGACCTGTACCTGTGATTACATTCTAATGTGTTTTACCTAATACACAAGTTATTTGTCATGTAACCTGGTGTGGAGTCTCTTTTTGTAGTGTGCCTAGTGTGTCGCTTGTGAGTGGCTGTGCAGATGCTTTACACAATCCTCCGGAGATTAGCCTACCCGCTCCGCACCACGCTACCCCGTTTCTAACATTGGTGGCAGCGGTGGGATAGGACTTGTGTTTGCGCAGTACCACAGCGACAACTGGTTGCACTACTAGCTCTGCATGTAGGATAATCACAGGTTTTGGGGATTATTTTTCCTGATTGTGCTTTCCTCCTGAAAGTGTCGTTGTTGAATTGTGTTCCCCTGGTGCACTGTGGGTTGTGTATCCTGGGTGTATCTCGCCAGGATGGGGTTAACCTACAATGAGGATGACCTTTGGGAGTACACTGAGGAGGAGACAATGACTCTCAATAGAGAAAGGGGGATACCCACAGTAGGCAATATCCGCAGGAAATTGTATCTCTATGAAGCCTCTATGAAGGGGAGTAGCCTTAGAGCACTGTGGGGACCTTGCAGATTACCCCTCCGCATATTTAAGTGGTGGATTTGGTGGAGACCCGGAGGAGGACCTCGAGTGTGAGGAGGACTCTGAGAGCGAGGGTTCCCAGTCCATAACACTGGAGGGTGGTGGCCCTGAAGAGGAAGAAGATGACAGGACGGAGACGCCAGTAGCTAATGAGGACACCATAGACAGGGAGTCCCGTGCTGGGTCCAGTGTCAGGGGTAATGCCCCATCCCTTTCCCTGTCCCCAGAAGAGTGGGTAGATAGGAGAGAAGAAAGGGAACATCAGCTGGCTTTGGAGAAGCTCCGGTTAGAGCACGCCAAGGAGATAGCGCAGCTGAGGGTGGAAGAAAAAAGGTTAGAGACCGAAAAGGTCCTAGCGCAGGAAAGGATGGCTGAGGCAGAGAGGCCCTTCGCCAGGGAGAGACTAGCTCAGGAGGGTAGGTTGTCCCCTGAGAGTGGTTTCTGTGGTCTGGATTCACCAGTGAGGGTGGGATCCAGTGGTGGCAGCGAGAGTACATCCAGTGCAGGAAGTCCCACCCCCAGATCTCAGTATAGGATGCCTGATTCCCAGGAAGAGGGGTACGGGTTGAAATTTAGGGGCAGCAAGACACTGTCCCACCAGTCCTGGGAGGAGTTTGTGGATGTGTGTTGGACGGCACTGGAGGATTGGATGGTGTGTAGCGCGGTGAACGATTGGGAAGGGCTGTTCCATTTAATTATCAGGGAGCATATGCTCAAGAATTGTTTCACAAGGTTGCGCCAACACCTGTTTGACTGTGGGCTCTCTGATCCCAGGGAGCTTGCACGGGAGGCCGACCTTTGGGTGAGTGCCAGAGAGTCTGAGGAAGCATTGGGGAGTGATCCTGAAGGGAGTGGCTCAGGGATCTTCCCACCCAGGAAGGGGGGAGAAGTGCAGAGTAGCCCAGCTAGGTCCCAGGGTAGTGAGAGGGTTGTAGGGCCACACGTCCTATCTACAAGAAGGAGTGAGACGGGGAGGTGTCCCGAGGTGCCCCAACCACTGTCTCGGGGCCTGGAGAGTTCCATAAGGGAACCCCAGGTTGGGAGTCTAGGCTGTCCTGATGGGCCGTCCATTGAGAGGGATCACCTAGTGTCAGGAGAACCAGGGGTGTCTGTAATCAGAGCTCCAGGGGTTCCGGGGTCTGCTCAGTCACAGGGTTTAGATCCTGGGCTGGGGTGCCAGGTTCAGGGACCGCCTGACCTGGAGGGTGGGACACCTGTAGTCAGTGTCTCTACCAAGTTGACTTCCAGGGGGTGCTTCTCCAGGTGGGAGGGTGCGGAACTCTGGAAGGGGGTGCAGAGGGAGGAAGGACTCACCTCTGGCACCGGCTCAACCACAGGGCTCCGATCCTGGTTTGGGAGCCCCGGTTCAGGTATTCTCTGACCTGGCGGGAGGGACGTCTGTAAGCAGTGTCCCCCCGGAGTTGGCTTCCAGGGGTACCACTCCAGTTGGGAGTGTGCGGAACTCTGGGAGGGGGTGCAGAGGGAGAGAGGACTCGCCTCTGGCACCGGTTCAGCCTAAGGGTTTAGACCCTAGGTTGGTGGATCGGTCGCAGGGTCAAGGCCCTGGACTGGGGAGGGAGTTGTGTTCTGAAGGTGCTTCGCATAGGAGGAGAGTGCGGAACCCCAGAAGGAGAGGTAGGGGGAGGAGAGCCTCGCCCCTGAAGGCTGGTCAGCCTGAGGGTGCGGACCCCAGGTGGGAGGACCGGTGGCAGTTTGGAACTGCACCAAGTAGAAGTAGAGTGGCCAACAGGTACTACGTGCCTGGGGATACTGCCCCCGCTCTGTGAGGCGGCAAGGACCCGAGACATCTGGATGGCCTAGGGGCCAGTCCTGGCCGCAACTGAATAGAGAGTACCAGTGGGGTGGCTTAGCTGGTCCAGGGAGTTGTGACAGAGGAAACCACCTGGGTCCAGAGTGGCGGAGAACCTGTGGGTGCCCCTGCAGTTGTGGGCCCACGTCCATGTTTTCTCGCCCTAAACAGGGAAGCCCATCAAGGCATTGATTGGTCTACCCTGGCTTTTGGCTGGGAGGGGGTCGTGTTGGACTTGGCCCGGCTTGCAGGGTCATCCCGAAACTTTTTGCCTTCCCCCTAGTTTTTTTTTGCTGTATGGTATTGGTGGGTTTCAGGGTTCTGGACACTTTAGCGCTGGTCAGCCGTGCAAAGTGCGAGTGTTGTCTGCCTTCCATAGGCTTATATTAGGAACCCCACCCCCTTAGGGGATATCCCCCCATGGTAGAAGATGTAGGCCATGTGTGGTGTGAGATGAAAATGATGAATGCTGCGCAATGGTGTACGCAGGTTTATTTTTCAATGCTTTAGAAATGTCACTTTTAGAAGTCACCATTTCTGTCTGCTTTGTGCCTGCCTGCCTGAAGTGGGTTGCAGGTCTAGTGCTCGAAGTGACCAAGGCTGGTTCCGCCCCCTGGGGTGTGCCCGTCTCACACACCAGCATCTCTTGGCGGGAAGCCTGGCAGACAGGGTGCCCTACACCTCCCCCAAAACCAGTTGGGACCGGTTTCCCCAGAGAGCCTTCTAGAAGATTCTGGCGCTTTCTGGTAGGTGGGGTGAGGAGTGTATATATAAAGGAGCTGAGACTCCATGTGCTGAGTTGTGCGTGGACTTTGATTGAGAGGGGACACTCTGCCAGGAGGTACCGCCGCAAGGGCCTGTGTGCTGGCCCCTGTGCCCATCTATCCCCCTCTGTTGTCCACAGGGCCAGTGAGAGTCCTTTACTGGAGTGAAGACTGCTGTGCCAGGAGGAGTGCCACGATATGGGGTTTGACTGTTCCTAGGAACTGCTGTCCTGTACCGATGAGTGCCCACTGACCGCTGATCTTGCCCACTACTGCCTGCTCTCCTACCTAGCGCCTCGTGAGCGCTACAACTGTGCCCCAGAAGGAGGTGAGGAGCGTGGGCACTATTTCCTACATTGCCAGGAGAGAGGAGCGCTATCTTTTTATCCCTGGAGCTCGGGAGCCCTAGCGCCTCGTGAGCGCTACATCTAGAAGCTGCCCGGGACCTGAATGCGCTGTGTAGCGCTAAGAAGTGGAGCGCTGCCCGGGAGAACTGCCTGCTTGGAAATACAGCGGGAGCCTACCCCGCATATCTGCAGCTGGAAGCGGGTGCCCACCTCGCGTGTTTGTGCTCTCCCGCAGGTGCCCACCCCGCGGTCTTTATACCCATTTAGCGGGAGCTCACCCGCACTTCAGAACCGCCGGGAAATCACCGTCGCAACCCGGGCTGGGAATAAGGAGAGGGCCGCCGCTCTGCCTGCGGCGACCCGGAAGCCTAAGCCTGGTGGTGGGCGGGGCCCAGAGGCCATTGCTCGGAGCCTCGCGTACTCCCTAGTGAAGCCCCGGGTCCCAGGAGGGGGCCCGGGTGAAGCCCGACGAGGTGCTGCCTGAGCGGGGCTCCCGTGATCTGGAGAGATCGAGAAGCCAGAGCGGCGCACACCCATTCTGGCAGCCTCCTCCCGCCAGTGAGAGGAGCGGAGCTGCTGGAGGACAGAGCAGAGACCGCGGGAGGAGGCAGCGCGACCCACGCAGGGCTCCGTGTGGTGAGAGAGCCCTGCAGCCACCGAAGAAGCTGGAGCAGTGCGTGCTCCATTCCGGCCGCCCCCATCACCTGCCAGCCGGAAGGGGCCTATCGGGGTACATTGTCGGTGCCCGGAGGTTGCCGGAAGAAGTCCAGCGAGCCCGGGGAGTGGGGCTCAATCCTCCAGTGGTTGGGGGGGGGTGTCGGGGCACATTGCCGGTGCCCGCCCACGGTACCAGTGCTCATTTTGTTTTCAGCTGCCCCACCGGATAGCGGGCAGCTGCACCTATTGGGCATTTGTGTCTTGGAGTCCCAGAGTGGGGCTCCAGAGGCACCGTAGGTGCCAGTGACCAGTCGTGACTGCACCGCGGCTCCGCAGTTGCGGGCCGCTGCACCGAGTTGGGCATCTTTACTTTCAGAGTCCCAGAGAGGGGCTCCAACGTGACAGTACTGGTTGTACCCTGCACGGCTGCCCCGCAGGACAGTGGGCAGCTACAACGAAGGGCCTTTATACGTGCATAATGTAGTCTAGACTGATGGTGTTTTCCTCCGAAGGCTTACCCTGATGGTTTGGTGCATAGTGTGTCTGATGCCCAATACTAATGCCATGATGTATGCTAATGTGATGAGAAGTGCATTTACGCTGCATAAGGGGATCTATGCCTAAGTAGGGTTTGTGTAAAGTGCCCTCATGCCAATGTTTTTCTGCCTACCCATGAGGATGCCTACCTGCCCATATGGGTATGCCTAACCTAAGGTGATTTATGACTAATGATGATGCCGCGATGCTCCCATGTTCATGCGTAATGCTAATGGTTTCTTTTCCCCTAACGCCTACAGGGTTGGTGTTCTGCATAAGGTGCTATGTCACATGCATATGTGTAGGCCCCATCTGAATAGGGTTATGCCTAATGTCTTTTTCGGCCTAATGGGCGTCTCCTGTTTTCAGGCTACTGCGATGATGCTTTATTCTTATGCCTAATGCATTTATGCTAATGCAGATGTTTATGCCTATTCTGTAACACTGCTAATGTTATGAGGGGTGCATTTATACATGCCTAATGTGTTTCTAGGCCACTGCTAAAGATGACGCCCTAGGTTCACAAGTTTATGCCGTTATGCTAATATGAGGATGCTAAGTTCATGATCTTACCAGAAGTCACTGGCTGTTACCCATTCATTACTACTGGGCTTTCATTTATCCTAATTGTGCTTTACACATGATGGTTCTGGCAGCGCCCCGATTGGCCCTGCCCTGTACATAGTCCCTCTGTGAATTGCTACCCAGTGCCGGCTGGCACAGTAGACCTGTACCTGTGATTACATTCTAATGTGTTTTACCTAATACACAAGTTATTTGTCATGTAACCTGGTGTGGAGTCTCTTTTTGTAGTGTGCCTAGTGTGTCGCTTGTGAGTGGCTGTGCGGATGCTTTACACAATCCTCCGGAGAATAGCCTACCCGCTCCGCACCACGCTACCCCGTTTCTAACACCCAGCCTCTGGATTCCTTCCAACAAATTTCACACAATGAATTTGTGGACCTGATCAAAGCAAACAGGCCTGACGGCAGCCATTCTGACCTGTGTCCACCACAAACCTTCCAGAGAATTCTTATAACAACCTCTGCTGCCACACCAGTAATAAAAATCTTCAACAATTCCTTAACTACAGCAATATTTCCAGAAGAACTAAAAAACTCATACTTATGCCCATTACTAAAGAAAACAAACCTTGACCCGCTGAACTCCGACAACTACAGACCAATTACAAATGGACCTTTGATGGGCAAAGTGATAGAAAGAGCAGCATTCGCCCAGATGTCACAATACATTGAAAATAATGTCATACTTAAAGACTTCCAAACTTGATTCCGTTCAGGAAGAGGCACAGAATCTGCCCTCACTGCCATCTGGAATGACCTTAAGAACAGAGTTGACTGCAACAGAGTTGCTACTCTACTTCTCTTGGACCTCTCAGCCGCATTTGACTTGGTTGACCATGATACTGTGATACAAAGACTCTACAAAGCCGGCATAGAGGGGAATGCTCTAGACTGGATCACATCCGACCTTCACAACAGAACTAATGTCACCAATAGCCCCCCTTTCTCTTCCAAAGCGTACTTCACAAAAGCAGGGGTCCCTCAGGGCTCTATCAGCTCACCCATGCTTTTCAGCATCTACATGAAGTCATTACCAGCACTGATCAATTAATTTCACAGCACGTACTATAACTATGCAGATGACCCCCAAATACTCCTTCAACTGGAATGCCCCAAAGACATTGGAAACTCCCCAATTTTCAGTTGTCTCAGAGCTGTGGATCAATGGATGACATGGAGCCATCTCAAATTGAATGCTTCCAAAACAGAAATACTCGTGTGGCGATTGGAAAAATTATGACCACTTGCCGCATGGCCTGATGATCTGGGAACACCGCCTAAAGTATCAAAGGAAGGAAGAAACCTTGGAATCACCATGGACTCTAAGCTATCAATGAATTCTCAAGTGGACAAACTGGAAAGATCAAGCAACTCTGCGATGCATCTTCCCCCACCTGGAATTTCCACAAAAGGTACAGGTTACCATCTCTCTTGTTTTGTCCAAACAGGATTACGCCAATAGCCTCTACCACGGATAACCTTTAACAACTATAAAAAGACTACAAAGGATTCAGAACTCCGCTGCCAAACTACTCTTACATATAAAGCTGCAAGCACACATCTCCCCTGCTTTGAAAGCCCTACATTGGTTACCGGTTGCCAGAAGATCCACATTGAAGCTGCTTTGTATCACCCACAAAGGGATACATGGAAAAGGACAGCTCTTCATCAGGAATAAAATAACAAAATACATTCAACAAAGGAGTCTCCACTCTAGAGTGGCACCTCGCCTCAAAATCCCACCATATAAGAAAAAAAACATGGGTGGCACATCCTTCTCTGTTCAAGCAGCCAAACTATGGAACTCTTTACTTCCGAACATAAGATCCACGGATAACCAACTTATCTTCAGAAAACTACTCAAGAATTGGCTCTTCCTCACATAACAAACCCCCTGCTACTGCTATGAACTCCAAAAAAAAAATACATTTCTAGACCCTTCCCTCTTCTATCCCTCCAGTATTCCTTTTTGAATCCAAATAACAGACTAACAAGTGCACCACTCAAATTATTTTTCATATTTCCCTAAACTAATTCTCCATTAATCCTGTTTGGGTTCCGGAGTAGCGTGCTAACCGCCAAAAAGTGCTTCAACACCTCATCAGGGATAGCAAGCACTTTATAAATGCAACCCTTCCCTCTTCCAACCCTCCAGTATGCTTTTCAATCCAAATAACAGACTAACATGTCCACCGCTCAAATTAATTTCATATTTCCCCACTAATCCATTTTTGGTTCCAGAGTAGCGTGCTACTCGTCTAAAAGCACTTCAACACCTCATCAGGGGTAGCAAGCGCTATATAAATGCAAACCTTTTCCCTCTTCTATCCCTCCACTATCCTTCTCAAGCCAAAGAACAGACTAACATATCCACCGCTCAAATTAATTTCATATTTCAGTATACTAATTCACCAATAATCCTTTATGGGTCAAAGCGATTTCACGCCTTGTCAGAAGTAGTAAACGCTCTATACATGCAATTGCAATACAATACCTTACAATGTTAAAGCCAATGCACTTTAAAGGGTTGATTCTTATTACCCTCTATTGAAGCTTACAGATAGGAGCTTAGTTACATGTTTTCTCACAGATTACCGTACGAGGCAAGGGATTTGGTGCTGGTGAGCCCCTCTTACAAACAGTGGGTATAGACAATTTGCACTTTCTAAATCCTAGTTATGCCCTCTAAGGAGAGATTGTACATTGCTTTACCAACTCTAATTCTGTGTACTATATAATTTTTTGACTGTATGTCAGATGGTTGCCTTGTCGGAAAGCTTGCGCTCAGTACAGGAGGACTCAGTCAGTAAAGGTTATAAACCAATGCTAACAGATACAGGCCAGAATAGTTTACTCTGTTGCTATAGGTCTGATCTATTTATTATGAAAAGTTATGGTAAACGTCTTAGGCCTGACATGTTGATTGTGAAAAACATATGATAATTAAATAGACATTTAAAGGTTACCCCACAAATATGTATTTTGTTATATGAAATGTCACAGATTACCTTTGTTGGGAATGACTTTGGTGTCAGTTACTGCATCTGACAAGCCCTAGGGAGAGAATGTTTGCACTTTAATTATCCTTGCTAAAATATCTTCTTAGCTGTCTGCCAGGATCTTTTAAGTAAAACGAATTTAATAATTCATACATCCATATATGTATATAAATATATCCATATAAGTACATGAATGCCTTTGGGTTAGCTCTGATCTGCCATTGGTCTCTCTGAGTGTCATTTACACTCTGGGTAGATCAATGATTGTGAGCTGCATGGATCACAAAAATGATAGAAAGGGCAGACCATGAAGCAACTTCACAACAACAAAGTCAGTTCTCATTAGTATCCAGAGGATCCAGTATGACATCCAAGAGTCCAGAAGACCATGTATAATTCTAAAAGTATTCTTTATTTTATTTCACAACATGATGAAAAGCAAAGCAAACACGTTTCTTCCCAGAGAACAAAAAGGACTGCTTCAGGCCTGCCATACAACAAAACAAACATACTTTAAATCCGCTGGACCGTTTTCCTTGATAGACTCCAAGCCCGTTTTACACTTTGGCCCCAGTCTCCACACAAGACGTCTGGGCCTAACACGAGTATATCATGCTCTTTCTTATGATTATCCTGACCGAATGAACGGTATTTATTCATAAATTCTGATAAGAGGACAAAGCTGAATGCACAAAGAATGAGCCCTGATGAAGTCTGCTGTCACGATTACAGCGAAAGACGAAACACGTGTTGGCAAGGGGAAAGTCCAAGCGTAAGGGCCAAATTGGATAGTTGAATGCAGAACTGTTGATACCACGACCTCGACACCAGAACAATTTTGAGTGCTCAGAGAACTTTCTTTAATCCAATTTGGAATTCTTTACGGTAGAGGAAGGTCAGGTGGCTCTCCTTCCTCCAGAGCACCAACCAATTTATGAAACGGACTCTAATATATTTCTACTGTTTGTACTGATTAAGTTGTGTGCGCTTACATTCCCAGCCACCATCTTGTTTTCTTTATCTACAATTATCTATAGGTACATTACCAAAACGGTAAGTAACCCAAAGTGGAAGAAATGACACAGGTCATGTACAGTTAACCAATTAGTTACCACATTATCAACAATGAACATTTCTTTCTTATTTACATATACATCATATTGTAATTCATCGTGAACCAAGAGAAAGCACTACATTAATATGTCAATTGACATTAATATTAATACACAGAGAATGGAGTAATTTAGTTTTTTAAACTGGGTGTAGTATATTTTTGACCATTGTAATAGATTCAAACAATATCCAGAGGGGTTATGTGAAAGGAATTTCATTATAAATGAGTTTCATTCAAGCCAGAGCTACTAGCTAGATTGCGTGTTCTTCTGTCTCCGTTTTTTGAGACTGTCTTAATACTATTCAGATATTTCCGCCATTTATCATTTGCTAATTCCAAATGCAAATGGGCTTCCAAACCTCCTTTCAAGTGGAGAACAGACACGTCCTGCAATAGTGCTGTATACAGTCTTGTGATCTCTTTATGTTTGTGTCTATGTCTTAGGACTACCCACACTTCAATAGAGGTATTGAGTACTTTATGAGATGTGTCCCATATTTGAGATAATTGTCCCTTCAGTGCGTTATAGAATAAGTAGTTGCCAGGTTGCATTTCAAACTTTTCACTTAGTTCCCCAAAGTGAAACAGCATACCATTTTCGATCAGGTCGCCCCATCTGTGAATTTCTGTCTCACACCAAGACCGGATGTTGTGGTGTAATGTGAGCTAAGAACACTCACATAAGGGCCATAGTGGTATATCTGGTGTATAAAGGATCTCCCTAGCCCTCTGTTAAGTGTAGACATTCCAACACTTCTTCATCACCGTCATGAGCATATTATGGGGGTAGCTGGCCTGTCTTTGTTCTTAAGCCATTGTGATATGTCAGTGTCCCCCAAATCTGTGATGTTTTAATCCTTCTTTGCACTATTGCAAATGGAGAACCAGTGCATTGGCTACTTCAGCTGGGCTGTAGTGTAGTATAGCTCATAGTTTAGGGTACCCGTGCCAAGTTCCACTAGGGGAGGGGGTACAGTTTTGATATGGCCCATTACCCCATATCAGTGCGATCAGCGGTGACCTCAATCCCCTGAAGAAAGTCTGTTTGAGTATACTGGGAGAGCAGCAAAGAGGTAGAGCAGTCTTGGCAGGACTAGCATTTTAAAGATAGCCACCTGGCCCATGGCAGAGAGAGGTAGGGAATACCAAAGAGGGTTGAGCATCCTATTGCCATTAGTGCTCCCCCGAGATTGCCGCCACTATGTCTTGTACCTCATGGTGAATGTTGACTCCAGATATTTAAAGATACCAAAACACCATTGTATTCCCACATTAGGCATAAATCAGGAGTGCATATGTGAGAGCCTCACCAAGGGGAAGAGGCACAACTTGCCATAGTTTATACAAATTCCCAAATTCCTCCTAAACTCATTCAGACATGTAATTAATAACATCAGATTGTTAGAAGGTACACAAGTGCACCGTATGCGTACAGAGATATGATTTGCCATTTATTACCCACCTGCAACCTGCATTTGGTAGCCCTAGTGCACAGCAAACATGCCAAGGACTCCATAGCCAACACAAAGATGAGTGGTGAGAGCCGGAAACCCTGCCTGGCCCCTCTTTCAATTAGCAAACTCTTCAAAATCGCTCTTCCTGTGCCCACCCTCACAAACAGCTTTGTATACAGCAATTGTATCCAGCCCAGAAATGCCTGGCCCATACCCATCCTCAGGAGTACCTCAATAGAGGTAAGATCAGCCTTGGATGTTGTTAGAAATGGGGTTTCTGATTGGAAGGGATATGCACCCTGTCCAGCCACCACCCTAGTCATGGAAAGCTAGATACACGCTAAAACAATCTGTGCTCACCCACTGGTAGCTTCTCACAGAGCAGTCAGGTGTATCTAAAGAGGCAATGTGAGTAGTAAGTAGGGATACCTTTACTCATCATGCCTGTCCTTAAAAGTGACAGGTCGTGGGTGTCCTTAAAAGTGACAGTTCGTGCGCAAAAATATGTGGACATGATGTATGTGTGACAGCCCTAACCGGCGCTGAGCTGGAGGTGTGGCACAGGGTTTGTGTCAGAGTGTGAGCATGTGTTGAAGGTGGTGTTAGGGTAGCAGGGCATTTAGGGTTATGTAAAGAAAATGTGTCCCTAAATGTGTGCGCAAAAGGGCCTTTGTGTAAGAGGGAAATGTCTGGGCATGTTTTAAAACTGTGACTGCAGTGCTGTGACAGAGGTTGCCTGGGCAAGCTGAGCTGAAGCTGTGAATGAGCAGGCAGGCCCCAAGTTCCCCACCCCCAAGGCAGCATGGCTGTCTAACACCGTAGTTTGCTGCGCAGAGGTGTTTTTTCAAAAGTGTCTTTCTTTAGAAACAGCTGTGGCAATTTAAATTGCGTCCCCGCCAAAGCTGGTGGCAGAAAACTAGCCGTGATGGGTCTGAAAAGGGGTGGGGTGCAGCTGTAAGATGTTAGAGGGGGAAGCCCTTATAAGCATCACAAGTCAGGACGTAAAAGGCCATATTCCCCAGGCAGGGTTCTGGCATCTAGGTGTCAAAGTGATAAAGTGACAACAGTCCTGAGCAGAGCAGGGCTGAAGTTTGGGGACATGACGAATGACCAGTCCCAAACTTCCCAGGGACATTTCTCAAAAATAGGATGATACAAGGCCTGTTATAAAATAACAAACCACAGCCCCCAGAAGGGTGTGAGAAGTGAAAAATAAAAACCAGGCCGTGTGTAGAGCCAGAGCTTCCCACGAGAACCTGAAACCTGGCAACACATGTCCTGTTATAAAACAGACAGCCCTTACACATAGGACAATGCTGGGAAGCCAAAAACTCAAAACATTGAAACTGCTCCCCAGATTCCCAAGCAGGGGCTCAGTATGATTAGCAGATGTCAAATGCTAAAGGTACACAGGCCCAGAGCAGGGCTGTGAAGGTAAAAAACTAAACTGCGCAGTCCCAAACTTCCCATGAGTCTCAAATGGTATAGCACACTAGGGGGCTATAAAAATGTCCCCTACAGCAAGCATGGCACTGGTCATTCGTCATGTCCCCAAACTTCAGCCGGAGCCATCCTTCACAGGAGGTGGGTTTAAGCAACTTTTACGCAGCTCTTCCCAAGACAGGTGCTCAGGCAAGGTTAGCAGATGTCAAATGATAAAGGTGTATCTAACAAACAAGGCGATGGTCAGAAAATGTTCCCTCCAATGACCACACACTATCTGGTTCTAAACCCTATCCACCCTAAAGGGTGAGGGGCTTCTAATTAGCATGCTAGGACAAGTATTAAAAGCATACTCTAGGTTCCAGCACAGACAGACATTCAAAAGCCCATTTGGAACTGTGTATTGGGGATTTGCAGTGGTACAGGCCCAGCCCAGGAATTTAAAGGGAATAATGGAGCAGAGCAACTTCTCACAGATTGATGCCGCATGCTACATGCTAATGGAGGTAAATAAATAGGGGATGGCACATTGTTGCAGGCTTAAGTATTTAAGGGCGTATTTAAGGTATTGGGGAATGCATTTAATGTGAACAATGTTGTAGTTTTAAAAGGTGCCTAGCACTATGTAGGACTGTGTTCATGATGTTTTAAATAATGTTTAAAGAGTTGTGGGCTGGTGCTTAATGTGAATATTTTTAGAGGCATAGGGATGGAATAATGTTGTAGTTTTAAATGTTACTTAATACATAGGTGTTGGTATTTAATGTGAGCAACGAGGGTGCTTTAAATAATGTTTAAAACATTAGGGGATGTTGCTTAAGTTGAATGCTGTTAGAGGCATTGAGGTGAAATGTGGTTGTAATTTTAAGTTTTTTTAACGGCGCTAAGCGCAAGGAGGACTGTATTTAAAGTGTATAAAGGAGGGTTTTGAGGATGTACAGGGATGTATAGCGCCATGAAGGGGTACATTTAATGTGGGTAATGCTAGAGGCTATATGGGGTGGTGTATATCTTACGTCTTAAGGTTTTTAAAGGACATTTTACGCAATATATATGCCTGTATTTAATATGTCTAAAGCTGATGGGTTTTGGAGAATGACATGGGGATGTAACGTAGGGTTTTTAAAAATGTACTTAAAGCAAGATGGCTATGTATTTAAAATGAATAAGCATACAGCATGCTGATAGATGATTTAGGGGTTTGAGACATAGGATTGGGACCTTAAGACATGTACAGCGCCTAGAAACATTTTTACAGGATTCAATGCAGCTTTAGGGTGCCCAGAGACCTCAAAATAAACACAATGTAGCAATAAAAACACTGCGTCAGTACTCACCCTCTGGCTATGCTGGTGGTGAACTGTCTCCGGCTACGCCTTCTGGTGGTAGTTGTCCAGGGGTGTTATATTTAAGGTCCAAACCTGCAACAAGTCCACTCGGGGTCAGATCCCTGGGTTCTGGTCCATAGGGTGGAAGGGCAATGGTAGGGGTCCGAGGTCAGAGGTATGTGTTTTGAACCCCCCAGAGCCCGCTTCCAGCGTGTGAGGCTCTGGGGGTTGTGGGGCTGTGTGGTCCATGGCCCAGGGGTGTTGCCGAGACCCAAAGGCTTTGTTTATGTCCCCAGAGCCCTCTGATGCCCGGACGGGGCTCTGGGGGACGGCTGTGGCATGGGCCGTGGTGTGGACGGTGCCGGTGTGAGGATGGAGGTGGTTTTTAAATAAAAGGCCCCAGAGCCCGCTGTGACCAGGGCGGCGCTCTGGGGACATGTGCGGTCGTTGTGGGGGCTCGAGGCCCTTCAATTTAAAATAATGACCCCCCAGAGCACACTGAGATCCAGGCGGTGCTCTAGGGGCGTGTGCGGCCGGGGTGCGGTGTGGGGCTTGCGGCCCCAAGGCCTTTTTAAATAATGGCCCCTGGGGCCTTGCTCATGCCTCTCGGATGTCCCAGCCCCCGGAGCACGCAGCGGGCCGGGCGGTGCGATGGGGCTCGAGGTCCAAACATGGTGCGGCCTCCCCAGAGCCTGCGGTTGTCCGTGCGGGGCTCAGGGGCCTGATGAGGATGGTTCCGGTGGGGGCCGTGGTCCCCTACAATGATCAATAAAGCCCCCAGAGTCCGCGTTGCTCTGTGCAGCGCTCTGGGGGTTGTGTGCTGAGGGGTCCTGTGCGGGTCAGGTGAGGCCCCGTTTTTTTTATAAATTAAAAGGCCCAAGAGTCCGGCTTCCCAAGTGCGGGACTCTGGGGGGCTCATGCGGCACTGGGGCGCTGTGGGGCTCGAGGCCCCAGTATTTATAAAATAAAGGCCCCAGAGCCCATGGGGTTCCACGCCGTGCTCTGGGGCTCGGGCGGCAGTTTGTTTTCAAAATAGAAGCCCCCAGAGCCAGCTGAGGTCCGAGCACTGCTTTCGGGGTATGTGCAGGGTCCGGTAGTGCCATTGGAGTTTGCCCCAGAGCTCTCTGAGGTGTGAGCAGGCTCGGGGGGGGCGTTGTGAGGCATGTTGCTCGAGGCCCCTGCTGTAAGCAATAATGCCCCCAGAGCCCGCTTACCGAAGGCGCTGCTCTTTGGGCTGGGGCGGTTGACGGCTCTTCCATGGCCCCACGTGGATCCTGATAGTGGCGGCGGCTGCATGGGAGCAGGGAGCTTCCTCTCCGTGTTTGCGGTGGAAGGGCACGCCCCCTTCCGTGATGTCATCACTGGGACACCCCTGACATCACGGGAGGGGCGTGTCCTTCCATCGCAAACACGGCGGGGCAGCTCCCAGGCAGGGATTCCTTCGTGGTTGTTGTGGGGGCCTGCCCTGAAAATAATAAATAAAATAAAAAACGTATTTACAGCCACAGGGACCGGATTAGCAGCGTCCCTGTGGCTTTTATTTTGTTTTTCTTTCTTTTTTTCACAGGGTGCATATTTATATAGCGCAAACACGACCTGAAGGCCTTGGAGCGCTTTTAGGAACCCCTGTTACCCTACACAAGCACACATTCATTTTAGGTGTGTAGGGTTAGATTAAGGGATTTTTCCCAGAAACACAGGTGGTTGAGCAGGTGTAGAGGCTCATTAACAGAGCCCTAGGCTCTCAAATTATAATAGGGGGCCAACGTACAGGCCATTTCTAACATTTTAGAGCTCCTCGCCCGGCACCTATAAAACGGATGTTGACGGCCATGGGGCTCCGTATTGGTTATTTATTTATAAAACCACTGCTGCCAAGATCATTGTTCCCCTGCTTCCAGGGAAAAATACAATAAATAAATAAATGTCCAGCTAACTCCTATGATTAATGCTCTTTCTGGAGAGGGATATGTGATTTTGTTAGTGGTGATGGTGGTGGATGGTCCTAGAAAATACCCCACAGGCTTAATATGTATGCTGTAAAGAATGTGTACCATGCAGACTACAAAGTGCATTTAGTGTAAAGTAAGCAGATTTCCTTTTGTTACTAGCAGTTTATAAGTTAAAATCCTCTGAGAGCAGTATGCACAAGCGTTTGTATAGATATGTGCAACGAGGGTGTGTACCGGTAGGTCTGACATATTGTTCCTAAGGCTTGCAGGTCTATGGCCTATGTAACATTTTCCTAGACACTGTTTTATGTATGCCCTATGTAAGGATGCTTGTCTCTATGTAATATGTATTTACGTTTTCTAAGGTGAATGTAACAAACAGTAATGCAATGTTTATGAGCGCTAGTTTTAAAACAGCCACTTTTGATTTAACCCCAGCCACAGGCCCTCCCGGAATTAACTATCACCGACGAAGAAATGTGCGCCCGGCAGCCAGGTATATGTATTTAGAGTTGTATAGTTCGGCGTCGTTTTTGTACCCTAGTGTCTCAGAAGCCCTGTTTTTCTAATGGTATTCTCATGTATGTATGATTTTATAGATTATGATACCGAACTACAACTAGCTCTTGACAGTCTAGAATGCTACATGGAGGCTCAAGGCGCGGCGATGAGTGTGCAGGATAACACAGTTCTTACAGGTAAATAAAAAAAAAATGCCTGTGTTCTTTAAACTGTCTAAGACTTACGTGGTGTTAGTCCATAAACCATAGATGTGAACTGTAGGAGGGTTCCTCAGAAGGGACTGCCAAGGCCTGTTTATACTGTAAATGTGATTATTTTCTTCTTTACAGGGCCAGCGGAGTCATGCACAGATGGCGGGGATGTGCAAGAGGCTGCAGAGTCGCGAACAAAAGAAAGGTCACTAAAAAGGAAAGCTTCAGCATCTAAAAAGGGTTCGTTGACAAAGAAAGGAGCTGGGAAAAGACCTCTAACAGGTGTGTTTTTTACAAAAGGGCGTGAAAAAAACCTCTAGGGGCTTTATTCTCTCAAGCAGAAAGGGCCATCGACATGTAGTACAGGCTGTATAAAGGGGAGGTGGGGTGTCTGGGGTTCCTTATATTTTCTAATATATATTTTTTTTATGTTCAATCAATCAATCAATCACGGCATTTATAGAGCGCGCTACTCACCCGGGAGGGTCTCAAGGCGCTGGGGGAGGGGGTAAGTTACTGCTCGAACAGCCAGGTCTTGAGCTGCTTCCTGAAGGCGAGATGGTCCTGGGTTCGCCGAAGGTGAGTGGGGAGGGAGTTCCAGGTCTTGGCCGCCAGGTACATTATAGGAGCCGCTCAAAAGAGCACTGGAGAAGATACGTGTAAGGCTAAGAGGACGGCGACACCGTTAAGCGACATCACAAAGACAGTCCAGAACACAGGGCCTGCAGCAAAATGTGTGAGTAGGCGTGTACGCCAGGACTCTAACTATACACACAGCCAACAGAGAACCGGCACAGCCGTGAAATGTCAAATCAATCACCCCTCCAACATGCTGAACCCTCTCCAGGCCTCAAAAGGGAATCTCATCTCGAACAAACCCTCCCTTAAGAAGAAGTGGATGGACCCCAATACGGGCCTTTAAACCTCAAGAAGAAGAATCAGGTGTTCCCAGAGTCCCAAACAGCCCCTTTAGACCTCAAGAAGAAGAAACCTGGGGTCCCTGAACCCCAAACTATGCCTTTAGATCTCAAGAAGAAGAAACCTGTGGGCCCCGAACCACAAACTACTCCTTTAGATCTTTCATTAAAAAATGTTGTTACGCCTGGGAATGAACCCTCTACCCCCACGATCTTTAAGGGGCCAGTGGCTGTGACGCCGGTTGTAGAAGATCTGTTGCAGCCCCAAGCCCCTAAAGTGAACCGCCTCTCAAGAAAATATCTTAAGAAGAAGTGAGGGGCCCCGGCGTTACATGTAGAAACAGTAGAAGGGCCCTCAATCAAACCCATTATACCGCAGGACCCTTCCCATACTCTGAAGCCCTCTGTAGTTTCAAATAAACTAGCGGCGCAGGTTGAGGAGCTCCCCTAGACCAGCCCCCAAAACCGTCTATAATCATTCCTGGCGGGCTTAGGAACTCAATGCCTGAAAACGATCAATCCTTAGGAACACCTTATACCGACAGCAGCGGGTGTCTCAAGGCACTGACAGGGTTGGCAGACAGCCTTGATAGACCCACAGAAGCAGCGCACGATGGGCCTTCTAACACGCACAAGGGGGATTTGCACACGCCGGTTACACATTCACCCGGCCCCATCCCCGACAATTCCTTCACCGCTAGGACCCTCGATTATTTTGACCGCCATTTACAATCCCCGTGCCCTATGTCCCCTATCCCCCCTCCAGGAGCATACGACCTAACCAGCCCCGCGTCCAGTGTAAGCCCCACATCACCCCCCTCAATATACGCCGATAACAGTACGGTCGGGGGCGACTGTCCAGATCAGAGTTTGGAGGTCGTATTTAGTGAGGACCCTTCCACGGCCGCCCCAGGGTGTTCGCGCTGGGGCCCTGTTTCCATGATCCCACCGGGCCCTCCGTTACAGAATGGTGTTGTGGTGTCCGGTGTGAGAGAGGTCGTTATACAACCCAGTGGGGTGTTCATCCCTAATCCGCCGCAATATGATTCTGTAAACCCAAAAGAGGTACTAGGTGCTCATGTGAAAGATATACAGCTGGCGGTCAGAAAGCTAAAACGCCAAGCGAACACCGCAACCTTAAAATTGGGGTTGGGTGGTAGGGAAGACATGGGCAAGATGGAGGCGCATCAGAAGATATTGCGGTGTAAAAGGGTGATCCTCCAAACGTGTCAAGCAACTGTGTCAGACATATGGGGTATACCGGCGTGACTAGGCCTACGCCGACCCCTAAAGACCCCCCATGTTCCGGGTATTAATAAAAGTGCACACAAATCAAAATATAGCAGTAAGGTCCACACTGTACTGACAAAGTCCCTGCGCTTCTTACGCTTGCTCAAGCGTAAAAAGTACATAGAACCCCTCAAACAATGTCATACAGTTTCACGATCAGCGCCTGAAACACATACATCAGTAACAGGCACCCTCCAATACACAAGTTCAGGAGAGAACATCCCTAGGGTAGGGCATTTGAAGGGTTCAAGGGGTAGAGCAGCAATACACCAGCACCCGGAACACACAGAAGGGCCGAGGGTGGGTCTGTAGCAGTGGCCGCTATGAGTACGTCGCACACCGGTACAAACCATACCGTTCAGATAGGGTGGGGAAGGCTACCTAGAAAAGCATATGCACGTAAAACACAAAAGTGGGCTAATAACGCTAAGCAGCGCAGGCTTTTAATAAGCAAACTAAAGAAAGCCCGAATAAGCGCTACACGGCGGCTTAAAAGCCCCACATAGCTCGTGCTAAGCCAGAATCCCCAAAATGATACAACAGCGAACTCCGCAACAAGTTAAATTCCTCAAGATGAGGATTCAGAGGACGTCTTTTAGAGAGTGTTAGAAGCTACAGTCGTACTGTAGAGAGATTTAACGCTACAGAACACTACGAGGAGTTTAGGTTTGTTAACCTTCACCAGATAAGGTCCTCCGTTCATGGGGTTTTAGCCATACATCAGGCTGTGCAAACACTCATAGAAAGGTTGTTACGCGATGTGGGTCCTAATGATTTTTTCCAACTACGCTTCCAGGGGCAGGGTTTTGACAGTCCTTTGTTCACCAAACGAAAGTCCCGCGCTGTGTTTGATGCCGTGGAATTTTTAGAAAACCTCTTGAGGCTTTTACCAATTATCTTGCTGTATAGTACGCTCTTTAAAGGCCTGGAAGCACCCCCCTCACGACCCCGTACAATGAGGGCTATGACTCTGAAAGTGCCATAGGCGACTAGTTCAGCCTTGGCTAAAGCCTTGGCTAAAACCCCATGAACGGAGGCTGAACTAGTCGCCTATGGCACTTTCAGAGTCATAGCCCTCATTGTACGGGGTCGTGAGGGGGGTGCTTCCAGGCCTTTAAAGAGCGTACTATACAGCAAGATAATTGGTAAGAAACAACATTGGTTGCTCAACTTTAACAACAGAGCAGCCAACACGTGTCTGGCGGCCAGCATCGTGGGGTTGTTGATGGGGCGCAACACCACCGACGCTGTCATGTCTAGAGCGGCTGAAGCCCATGAGGTTCTTGAAATACCTCCAGACCGCATGGTCGACTTTGGCGACATAGGTCTTTTTGAGAACTATTTCGCCGTTACGGTGAAAGTTCTTTATCACAACGGTTCTTGGAAGTACTTTACAACCGGGGAACTTGTGAAAAACAAGACCGTATATGTCCTTCACCACGAAAATCACTTTTATGGTATCTTGAACCTTAAAAGTTTTCTGGGAGTCAAGTATGTGTGCACACATTGCGACCACATATACAACAATAAGGTACATCATCAGTGTGAAATGCACTGTAAGATGTGTCAGAGGGGCGGTTGCATCGTAGATGCCGCCCTGAAGGTGAGGTGTCGCACCTGTAAGATGTTTTGTCGCTCGCAAGACTGTTTGAGCATTCACAACAAAGCTGTTAAATGCGTCCCAAAAATGGATTGCTTTGAGTGTGGTCGGTATGTGGCATCAGATCACAAATGCAAAGGCATGAAATGCCCAAGGTGTCAGACTCCTTTTAGGGCAGGAACCAATCACTGTTGCTACATGGTTAAAGGCAGACCACAGACCAAAACCAAAGACTACATAGTGTTTGATATAGAGTGCACACAAGAGACGGGGGTACACCAACCTAACTATATTTATGCCGACCATGTAACTTCCAATGACAGCTGGGAGTTTGAAGGACACTCGTGCGTGGCTGACTTCCTTAACACGTTCATTAAAAAAAAATTCAAAGGGTATACCATGCTGGCCCATAACGCAAAAGCATACAACTCATTCTTTATTTTACAAAATATGATTTGTGAAAAGGTACAAGTAGAACTCATCACTCAGGGTTCCAAGCTGATGTTGCTAACGGTGGTCCTGTTACAAATAAGGTTCATAGACACCTTGAATTTCCTGCCCATGAAATTGAGCAAGCTGCCAAAAGCCTTTGGTCTCTGTAGTATCCTCAGGTCATGTCATTCTGTTCCCTCTACCTAGCTGCTCAGCCAGTGTGAGTGTTCCGGTCAGAATGTCAGTGCGAGTAGAATGCTTGGGTGCCTGGTGTGTGAGAGACAGTTGAGAAGATGGGCTGAGCAGTTAGGAGGCTGCTCCTGGTGGGGCCTGTTCCAGCTTACAGCAACTACTTAATAAACTACATCAACTACAACTCGGCTACGTCTACTTTGTCTGCTGTACACGTGGGTCAGACCACTACATATTTATGGCGACGATCTACATGGGATTTTATTACAACTCAACGCGAAAAGTAACAGGAGTTAAGTTAAAGCTGATGGAGCCAAGAAACAAGGACTTAGAAGCATGTAACAAGCTACAAGTAACACAGGAAAAAGGAACCAGGACAAGCACGCGCAGTAGCCCCACCAGTGTCCCCAACACCGGACAGCCCAGCCCAGGCGTGATGTGCCTTGATCTCCGCTTCTACAACATCTTTAAATATGTTGAGAAAGGCTGTCTACATCTTTCAGAAGATTACATGCCGCAACAAACATCTACAGTGTCATAACTAATGTCTACAGTGCCTCAAAAAGCAAGGTAATATGTGGCTGTTAACGTATGTGTCTTGAGTGCGCAATGAAGTGTCTTTGAATAACGGCATGCTGTTTAAATACAAGCTGCAGATGTATGACTTACAAACAAAAGTCTTGCCTATGCGTAGGGTCTGGATGATGAACTCTACTCTATGTGCCTCTGTGTCAGCGTACGATTTGAGAAGCTTACATTTTTACTGTTTACTTTTGTGGTGCCGGTTCTCCTTGATTTATGGCATTTGTAACGGATGAACGCGAATTGAAATGGTCTGGTCTCTCTGCCTGTGTCAAAAGAGGAGCGTCTCACACAGTTTAAATTGTAGAAGAAATATTTCTCAGTTCAATACTTAGAGGGCAGTAAGAAGAAGAAACAGTTACGCAGTGATTTTAAAATCAAACACAGCTCGAGCACCTTACCGTGTCATTGGTGTCGCGTGGAGCCGCTCCAGAGCCCTTCATGACGTGCAAAGCTCTTCAGTGCTGCCCATGACGTTTTGCAGCAGGAGCGCGCAGTGAGCCACTCGGCATGCGTCTCCTGTGCGTCCCGCCATCTTGGAGTTGGCGGATCCAGGCCTTCTGCATCCTGTGTTATGGATGGATGAAGGTGTCCTCCAGCAACCTGCCAACCATTGTTCAACGAATAAAGTTTTGTTTCAAGGACGCACCGTCATCAGCAGCGTCATGAAGTCAAGTTTTACTTTTCAATATGGTGTTGGCTGCTCTATCCTTCATCTGCTCCGTTTCGAGTAGATGTCTTCTCCCAACAATTTGATCTGCATCTTTAGGTAGCGTAAGGAAACCAAAGTGGTCTTTCTTTGCTCAAACGGCAATTATCTACGTTGGAATGTCGTGACAGAAGATTTTTCTGAAGATGGTTTAAAGTACTCTTGTCAGTATGGTACGAGGAGGACAAACAGTGGACTAACATGGGAAGGTACTTTTCGTTTTTACGCTTGTAAGTCAACATGCGAGTTCGCAAGCATCTCACCTCCTGTGTTCTGCAGTTTCTTTGGTGCTCACTGTAGGAGTGTACATTTGTTTTTTCTGGCGCAAGTACTGCCTGTCTATCTTCACGGTGACAGGCACACCATTGACATTTTTTTTTATATATACAAGTTTTGAGGAGCATGTCTTTAAAAGTTTTTACGCTAATTTGTCTTCTTTTACAGGAAAAAAAGACTTAAATTTACAGTGACTTGTGATTGCTTTATGCCAACATTGTTGTTTTAAATTTTAAATGTACGTGTTATCTTGGCATAAGATCTTTCTGGTTATTCTTTATGAGATTATATCCCTGCCTAAGGGATGGGAGTGGGTCTTAGTCCCACATCTCTTTACCACGTTTATGGAAACTGTTTAAAGGAGTATTTCTGTTTTTTTACATTTGGGTGTTTCCATGTCCCTTACAGGAGGGATGGTTTTGAATATTAGGCACTTCATTACATTTATGCTCCTATACGAATGAGTTTATTTATGTTATATTAGTAATCCTGCTGACCACTTTTTAGAATTTGTGTAGATATTTTATCCCTGACTTGGGATGGGAGTGGGTTCTCAGCCCCATGTTACCTTGTTTCAGATATTTTATCCCTGCCTAGGGATGGGAGTGGGTTTTAGTCCCATGACCCCACGTTCACAGTTACTTACATTTGGGAGGGGTTTCAGCCCCACTTCCTGGTCATTTGTTTCCACACCTTTGTGGTTAACCCGCTTGTGGTGGGGTTATGGGGTGTTTTCCCATTAACGCAGTTATAGGGGTTTTTTGTCCCACCTATGTCAGTAGTAATGGGTGTTAGTCCTATTTACTTAGTTTAAAGGGGGTGTTAGTCCCACCTTTGTTATTTTGGTGTTGGGTGGCAGTCCCTTCACTTCCTTGTACGTTTTCATGTGTGTGGGTAGTCCTCTTGTGATGCCAAACTGTGCCGCATCTGTATTCCCATGCTGCACAAGTCCTTGGGGGTTAGTCCCATGTGATCTAATCTGTACATTTGGGGTGTCAGTCCCAATCATCGTTTTTTCACTAGGGTTTTAGTCCCACAGTGTCCCTCACATGAGGGGTGGCGTATGGTGTTTTCGCCACAGTCTCCTCACGTGAGGTGTACTTCCTTGGGTGTTGTTCCACCCATTGTATTCTAGTCTGGGTTAAGTTTACCCTTTTCTTCTTTCATGTGTATTTTGCTCACTTGTTGTATGTGAGCTCTTCTTGGTCTTCTTACATTTTTCTTTGTTCACTGTTAAAGGAGGAGGATGGTGTTAGTGTGTGTTTTTATCCTTTCATCCTTCTTTCCTCCTTTTTGCTTGTCTGTTTTCCCTCTCGTGATGTCATTCTTTGCATCCCTGGGTTTACGGACTATTTACATCTCTTGTACATTTCTGTGTATAGTTGTTTTCAATTTAGTTTGGTTCTTTTTATTGTTCAGTATAAAAGGGATAGGATATGTAGTATCCTCAGGTCATGTCATTCTGTTCCCTCTATCTAGCTGCTCAGCCAGTGTGAGTGTTCCGGTCAGAATGTCCGTGCGAGTGGAATGCTTGTGTGCCTGGTGTGTGAGAGACCGTTGAGAAGATGGGCTGAGCAGCTAGGAGGCTGCTCCTGGTGGGGCCTGTTCCAGCTTACAGCAACTACTTAATAAACTACATCAACTACAACTCGGCTACGTCTACTTTGTCTGCTGTACACGTGGGTCAGACCACTACAGTCTCCCAGGGTGTAAAGGTTATTTTCCATACTTTTTTAACACCTGGGCGAACCAGAATTATGTGGGGCCCATGCCGCCTCTGGACAGCTAAGGGGTTGAATACATGATGCCTGCCGAGAAAGAGAGCTTTCTACAATGGTACTCTGAAAAACGTAAAAAGGAGTTTCATTTTCAAACAGAGTTGAAAGCTTATTGTCAGGCTGATGTAATGATCCTACGCCAAGCATGCAACCTCTTCAGAGATGTTGTGGTGGAGATGACTAAGAATTCAGGATCTTGAAACCCAAAACCCCTCAAATGACAAAGACAGTCGAATACATCGACCCTTTTCAAAACATCACTTTGGCCTCCATGTGTATGTCCATCTACAAACACATGTTTCTAAGACCAAAAAGTATCGCTCTAGTACCGACAGACCTCTATAACGGTAAACAGAAACGTTATTCAACCCCTCTATCCAATGGCTCATGTACGTCTCTGAGAAGGAAGACATACATATTCAAAACACCTTACAAGGGGGCGAATACCATCTGGGTCCCTATTACCTGGACGAGTACTCCGTGATTAACGGGGTGCCGACGGCCTTTGAATACAACGGCTGCTTTTACCACGGCTGCCCCGGGTGTTACAAACTCCACGAGTTTAACAAATTGCTGAGTGCCAAATTTGAGCACTTACACCGACGTACTCTGATGAAGGCCCAGTATGTTGAAAAATGTGGCTTTGCTATGAGAACACTATGGGAGCATGAGTGGCTAGATATGTTAACATCCGACACAGAGCTCTGCTCTTTCCTTCAGAGTCGTGATTTACCACAACCTTTGGAGCCCCGCGACGCCTTATTCGGGGGGCGTACAAATGCCATACAACTGTACAGGGCTGTTGGTGAGGGTGAGAAAATACATTACTACGATTTCACCAGTCTGTACCCATTTGTGAACAAAATGAAGGTATACCCCTTAGGGCACCCCACCATCATATATAGAGACTTTAAGCCCCTTTCCGAATACTTTGGGCTAGTCAAATGCGAACTCTATCCTCCAAGGCAGCTTTACTTTCCAGTGTTACCATACAGAGTCGATGGTAAGCTGATGTTCCCTCTCTGTCGAACATGTGCAGTGTTTAAAGAGGTTGGCGGATGTAGACACACTGATGAACAAAGGATGCTCACAGGGACCTGGTGTAGCATTGAGGTGCAAGCTGCCTTGGAGAAAGGCTACAGGCTCGGGAGAGTACACGAAGTGTGGCATTTTAAGAGGACCACAACACAACTCTTTTCACACTACATTAATTTGTTTCTCAGAGACAAACAGGAGGCCTCAGGGTATCCCGAATGGTGTACTAGTCAGGCTGCAAAGCAGAAATACATCGACGCCTACTATGCTCACGAGGGTATATGTTTATGACCCCATTTGATAGAGGTCAACCCTGCCCGCCGCCAGTTAGCCAAACTCTGCCTCAACTCATTATGGAGAAAATTTGCACAGCGTACAAACCTGTCAAACATGACCTTAATAACAGATCCTGATGAGCTGTTTAAGTACCTTTTTGCCCCTTGTTACAAGGTGTCCAGCTGCGAGTTTATCGATGACGAGACCGCGGCTGTGTGTTGGAAATACACAAAAGAGTACCCCACAACGTGTAACAACATAAACATCTTCATAGCGTGCTTCACGACCGCACACACCCGTCTAGAGCTTTACGGGGTTATGGATAAACTCCAGGACCGCTGTTTGTATCATGATACCGACTCTGTGATTATTCTGAGTAAACCAGGGGATGAAGACCCTCCTCTTGGGGATTATCTGGGTAATCTAACCAGCGAACTCGATAAGGATGAACATATAATAGAATTCACCACCTCCGGACCTAAGACCTACTCGTACAAAACAAACAACAACAAAGTGTGCATGAAGGTCAAAGGTATAACGTTAAGTGTCAGCAACACCCTAAAAATCTATTTTGACAGCATGAAGGATCTGGTGCACGAATACTCTGCATCACACAACCGTGCAAATGATAAACCATAGTTGTGAATCAGCCCTGCATAGTCAGATCCAAAAAGAAGTGGGAAATTCCAACCCAACCCTTACATAAAACCTTACGCGTTGTTTTCGACAAAAGGGTCCTGACTGCTGACTATAAAACACTGCCGTATGGCTATTAGACACATTAGAGAGGTCGCCACCACACTATGGACACCAGATTACAGCATCCGTTCTCCTGCGTGTTAGCAGGCCCCTCAAACTGCGGTAAAAGCTACTTTATAAAAAAGCTCTTAGAAAATGCTGCTGGTGTTTTATCCCAAACACCTAATAACATTGTGTGGCTTTATTCATGCTGGCAAGATCTTTATACCGACCTATCCAGTAGTTTCCCGCATATTAGATTTATAGAAGGCATCCCTGATAATCGCAACGACGATGAGCTGCTGCCACCGACCCTTGTAAACATGGTAATTGTCAACTACCTTATGCGTGAAGGTGGGGATCATCCTGAGCTAGAGCGAGCTTTTACTCAATATTCCCATCATCGCAATCTAAGCATATGCTACATTGTACAGAACTTGTTTTACAAGGGTAAGAGCAGTCGCTCTATAGCTCTCAACGCCTCATACCTTGTATTATTTAAAAACCCCCGTGACAAACAACAAATCTCCATCATAGCTAAACAGATGTACCCGGGAAACACTCACTTCTTCATGGAGGCCTTTAATGACGCTACAGCAAAACCCCACGGTTACCTGCTGGTCGACTTAAAAAATAATTCTCTAGAAGACTACAGACTGAGGGCTGATATTTTTCCCCCTGATCTATCAGTCGCTTACACACCTAAGACCAAGTCCGGAGCCTATAAAAAGCCTCGCTGAAGACCATTAGAGACATTTGCAGTCTTGCCCTTATAACACCCGGTGTTGACCATGTCTCACTGCCTACGCCGCAATTTAGCTCTCCTGAAAATGCTGGTTACAGCCAGTCCCCAGCACAGAAAGGCCATCCTCTGCGCTGCTTCTGACGATTTAGTGGTGGCCATTTCAGAAATAGCCCTAAACACCCTAAAAGGTAAAGTCCCTATATCTAAGAGTCAGTTACAGGTGCTGAAGAAGAAGCAACATCTTATCAGGAAGCTCAGTAATAAAAGGGGGGTTTATAGGCTCTTTGTTGGGCATAGCTATACCCATAATTACAAGCCTCCTCTCGGGGCGTTGATGGAGCATGCCACAAAGATGTATTTGGTTCCTAGACATCAGTTGGAACAGCTGGGCTCTTCTGCGGACAATGCCTGGGGTATACGACAAAATGAGACTCTACGACTGGATGCTGAAATTAAAGACATTTTGAACCGGACAGATCTAAACCCGTACGACAAAGCTAACCTTTACACCAGCACCCTTAAATTTTTTTTAAGCTACTACAAACAGTGGGATACCGAAAAAAATAAGCTAACTCTATATGCCCCGGACTCTGAACAACCACCCGCACCAACACCTGCTCCTCAGCCCCAGCAGCCACCGCCGGCCCTTGCAACACCCCCAGATATCTTTGTTGACGACCTCTTAAAAAGTATAAGTCAGAGACACAGGGGGCAGCGCAAATGTTGATGAGTAAACTCGCAGCTTCTAAAGACCTAACAGCGTGGAATGAACGAAGCAAATTTCTCTACAAGGGGCAGCCGGTTGTTGGTTCACACATGTACGATCCAGTCAAAGGGCTCACGCACCCCAAAACTCTAATGCAGCAAAATGCTCCTAGAGGTTGGGCTCAGTTTCTGCGAGCCGCTGCTGAACTCAACATCCCTTCCACACTCGTGGGTAATAACAATCACCGCCGTATGCTTGAAAGTTTGAAGGCACCCCTCCCTCCATCTCCAGCCAACTCTGACGTTCAACGGCTATCCCCCTCTTGGAGCATCCCGCCTGCGGCGGCTGTGCAGAGAAAAAGGACACTGCCCATATCCCATACGTGGATTACGCCTTAATGTTTCTACAGACTTTCTGAATAATTGTGCCTATTACGTGTATGTATAGCTAGGTCTGATTTTTTCTTCATATATTTCTTTAGTAAAGGTTGTCATTGTAATGCACACCCTACATAACTGTTTGTAATAAACACTTTTATAACTTTTCAACCTGTCTCAGTCATCTTTTAAAACATTTTTAATTATGGTGCATGTGTAATCATTGAAATACAGAGTCCGAATGCCTGTTTTAAAAATGCCTTTATTTTAGACGTTCATCGTTAAGCACATACAAGTTACATGGCCTTACAATTTTGACAAACGCTATATTCTGTTTTCACAGGCCTGACCGAGGCCCTTGTGTTTTCTTTGACATATTTCACAACTAGGCGGTCATTGCTAACAAGGTCACTCGAATATAGATTTAAGAAATTTCTAAACGGCACACCCTCCGACATTTTACTGATAAAATAAATACAGTGTTCCCCGCTTGTGATGGCTAACAAATCCTGGACCCTCAGCTTGTTATACTCCACCCTCACTGAAGCTTTTTTCACAAACTTGAATATGGGTTGTGTATAGGTACTGTGCTTGGGGAACTCGGCTGTACTGTCAAACACTGTAACCATGTCACTATCTATAAAAACACGGCCGCCCAGTGTGTTCCACCCTTGTAATGAGGATCAGTGTTAAAGACTAGGATACGTGGTCTTTCAGCCCCTATTTCAACTGGTAACCTATCGCTAGGGAAAACACCTAAAAGTATTTCCTAGCGTAATTATGCCTGCTTAAGAAGTCCCGTATCTGCACAGAGTCCATTTCACAAATGCTTTAAAGATAGTCAAACAAAATCTGTCTGGCGTGGTTGATCTGAATGACGCTGTCGAATACCGAGAATACGACCATGTTCACATTCACAGGCAATGGATTACTAAATCGTACTTCAGCTTTTAGATTTCCGTTTGTCACCAGGTTGTAGTGATCGCCGTCTTCCATGTCGGGGGTCAGGTCGAATGCGAACAGCGTGTATCTGGCCCTATAGCCTTCTCTTGACACGACTACACCGCAGTCCCGTAGGTACTTTCCTGTTATTGAAACCAGCCCCTGATATTCCCTGATAAGGTTGGAAGTTATAAAACTGGGTGTGTAGGGTTTTGCAGGAATCTCAGCACCCTCGTGGACCAGCGCCGCGTAGTTGATGTTGTAGTGCTTAAATTGAAGGGGTTTGAGGCGTAGACGCCGCTAAAAGCTGTATTGTCCGCAAAACCGATGATGATATGCTTGGGTTGTTGGCCCAGAAATAAATTCTGTTGCTGAGTTAACCGGGTACCCGCTGAGATGCTGAATACCTTCAGAGCTACTCTTTCCACAGCGTACTTGGCGTTTGATATTTGCAAAGCGTCGGCGTGAGCTAATCTGACGCTCGGGACACTTTCACCCTCTTTACAAACAGACTCGCTGACAGTATGTCCAGCTTGTACTAGTCTGCATCCCCGCTGATGAGACAGAATGAGTCCTTATTGCGGGTGAGCTTGATCTTAAGATCAATTCCATTGATGAGCAGTTTATCTTGGAAGAAGAGGTCTGAATGTATGCGGCCCAGGAGGTCAAAGTTGCGACTGCCTGCTGGAAACCTTGCTCTTTTACAAAACCATGATTGTCACCGTCCAGATCTGTGTCTTCAAAGTGCCCGTATGTGTCCTTGTAGAAGAGCCCAGCTGAAAGCTGCGTGTCAAGGGCGTCGCTACTGTAATTGAGAATGCTCTCCAGGTAGGCCCTGTAGGCGTACATGTTATCGCTCTGTGTGATGAGACGGTCGCCCAGGGTAAGGTCCACCTGATTAAACATGGTTGCGAGGGGGTAAGTGACCGTCGCCACTTTAGCGGATGCTGCTATATCGGCGCCTTCCGCTTTTACGATTTTACACACAAGATGCAACAACATGTTGTTGAGATCCAAATACATATCCGTGGACCCCGATACAAAAAACTCTATAGGGGCCAGAGGCATCAAAGCGGCTAAAGGTGATACCTCCATGAAGAAACTGTTTTCGATGCTTGTCTGCGTGGGCTTTAGAGTAAACAAGTCTAACTCTGATTTGGCACACTCGCCCGATGCACAATGTACGAAGGCCATGCTTCAGGTTACGCCGTTTAAAAAAATATTTACTTTAGAGGCGATTCTCTTCTTTTTCGAAGCTCTCTTCCTTCTTGGCGTTTTTCTTTTCTGAGCGCGCTTTGAAGAACTCCTCCTTTTTTATAGGGGGCAGGCGGTCCTCTGCTTCTCGAAGCACGGCGCTTCCTTTTAACACTCGCGCGCGGCTTGTACACCAAACCCGCAACTTCTTGCGGTTGTTTGTTCATGCGCTCGGCAACCGCCGAAGTAACAGAGTCAATCACATCCTGGGCAATGTTCGAGGCCGCCGCCTTAACATGCGGTTTTGCAATTTCATAGCCTCTTCTCAAGAAGGGCATAGCTATTCTAAACAGACTGCGGAAGAAACCCCCTAGACCAGCCCCGTACATAACCGGTGACCCTTGAAAGTACGGAGGCCGTCCATATCCGGCCTGGTTTCGGTAATAGTCCCTGTACATAGACGGGTCCCTGTATGTTTTCACAACCACCATGATGCCTGCTTAATAGCCTCTGTTGCGTCTTGGCCTTAAATGAAGCTTAACAATAACTTTCCCCCTATTTAAAGGACACCGGCACGGACTGATCATCGAAGATCATAATTGAAATAGTGTCAAAATAGTTTTTAGAAACTGCGACGTAGTCAGGTTTGTTAAATCGAATATTGACCATCGTATTATTTTCGCCCTGTACATGGACCCATCTTAACAGCGGCGAGTAACTATCGCCGATCCTCTGGGCCTCTACAATATCGCTATACACATAGAGCGTGTAAAACCCCCTGTTAATATCAGGGCACGTGTGATCATGTTCGACCTGACTTTTCACATGCTGTACTGTGCCTATAACTCTTCTTAATTTACCTGAGCAGTTAAACGTCGTGTTGCGACTCGGGGCTTTAAGAAACACCTTCCTTCTGACGCTATCTAGCGACAGATGAATATTCAAATATGTTTCGATGCTGGTTATGGATTTGTTGATGGCGTCGACAACACTTGAAACAGTTGGGTAGTAGCCATATGGGATGCCCGCGTGTATGCTCACCGGGTCCTGCTCACGCTTTATGTAAAACTTGGCATCGCTCGGTGCAAATGTATTCCAGGTTCTAGGGTATTGGATTTCGGTTAGGGCTACCTCCCAATCCCCTTTCAGATCCACAGGTTTAGCCAATTTCACGGTGTAATTAGAAATCTGGTTGTCGGGGAACATATCCTTAGAAGCGTTCAACGGCAGGGTGATATAAAAGGGCGTTGTCTCCATCGTATCAACAGCTTTTAGACACTCCCTTGCTCACACACCCTTCAGGGAGCTGGCCAACACCCAACTGTTAAATTTCTCCGGCCAGCCCCTCCATTTGACATATGCCTGGCTGTTAGCGCCGCTACCTTTCCGTTTCAGAATCTTTTCAACCCTATACACCCTGTGCGGATCATCGGGTACCATTTGTAACTCTTCCTTGTAAAAGACCCCCAACACCACTTCTCCATCGTAGTCCTTTAACCTGTAAATATACATCCCTTCTTTAAGCTCCACACTTTCCACTATAAATATTTTGTCGCTAAAAGTCTGTTGGTAGCCCTTCGTAAAGACCCCTTTCAATTTTGAAATCCTTACGTGATCACCTTTTTTAAAAATAGGCTTCTTCACCTTTGTAGCGAAATTACGCCCGTACACCGTTCTCCAAACAATTAACGAATTACTAGGAGTTACCTCTACGGGTGCTGTTTTGATGGTCCTGTGATATCTGGCATTATATACAGCTAAAAAAGCCTGTAGAACATCAACGTATCTGTAGGTGTTGTGGGCCGTAAAATACCTCCACATCTTAGACTTTAAAGTTCTGTTAAACCGCTCTACAACCACGGCTTTTACCTCCGTGTGTGCTACAAAATGTTGAACACCGTGGTGCTTTGATAATTTCTGGAATGCCTTGTTTAAGAATTCTTTACCCGCTTCTGTTTGTAGTTTTTGAGGAATTCGACCCTTCTCAAAGATGGCTTTAAAAGCTGCCGTGACGCTAGCCCCACTTTTATCGCGTAGCGCTTCTTCAAAGGCGCACTTGGACAAGACGTCTATGACGGTTAATATATAACGAGCTCCGTTGTTATGTTTTGCTATATCTTGAAGGCTGATTATGTCCGCTTGCCATTGATAATCTATTTGCGCATTAACGATTGTAGGGCGCCTCTTAAAACGTCTTCTGGCGGGTTTATGGAGTGAATACGCCTCCTCTCCTGATAACTATGTCTTCACCAGGTCTCTGCTTACCAGTTCATTTTCATCTACAGCCCTGCTATACAGAGCTTCAGCGCTTCCCAAGCTACCAACCCCCTTGTATCGTAATAAAGTTTTCTTAACAGGGTCCCCGACATGTTATCATCCGTTACAACCCTTGAAATGAAAGACGATCGTTTTGTGTAAGGACATTTTATTAAAAATTAAGAATATTAACAAAACACAAACAGAAGGTTCTTCACATTTTTTCATGGTAACGTAGTAAGGGCGAATTAACACCTAGCCAACTAGAGGTGTAACATTCTACTGGTTGGTTCTAAATACACGCTATCATGCAACGTTAAATAAGACCTTATTTATTTAAAATAGTCTTCGTGGTGCCAAAGACACTATTCTTCTATTTTTTATATACAGATTACACATGCGCCTTTCTATGAGTCTTTCTATCATCTTTCTATCACAACACGCACATGCCCCAGGCATACCTCTTAGTTTTGCGCAGGGATCGCTGGCATAGCGTATCTCCTTGACTGCCGCCGCCAAGATCTTCAGCATGTCAGAGTGTACATATTTATTTTCAGCGCTCAGGCCGTGCACCACCCTTAGCAGCTTATACAACTTGTATGGGTCTAACAAACTACATATATGCCTGATTGTTCGTTCTCTGTATGATTCGCACAGACACGCGTGCGCAGCCTGCTGAGGATCCTTAATTTGGTGTCCGAAACAAAGGCTGTAATAGTCCCGTTTGACACAGGCGCGTACAACCGCCGCTGCGAAACCTTTAACAGCCAATTCGGCGTTGCTCGGGAGTCCCGGAGTTTCCTTTTCACAGCCTTCGTTCTTAGCGCCACCGTCACAATTCATTGGAACATCTGCACTCTGACTTGTGGAAATTTCAGTCTGGTTTGAACAACATATACAGTACAAATTTACGTTGTTCGCTTTTGCAGGCTGCCCCGGTGCACCGGATCTTTTCGGTGTTGCTCTCTAGGGTTCAAAAGAGAAAGATTGACAGATCGTTAGCTGAAGAAATAATACAAACCTTCATGTACGCTGACTGCTCATAACATTTTTACTAACCTCCGCATTTTCACCGCCCTTGGCGGCGGCTCTGAAATCTTGAGAGTTGCTAATGTCCTGCGATACCCCGTCATCTTCGACGCTTGTACACGGCTGTTGTACAACTATATTCTCAGGAACCGTATCCTCTGGAAAGCCCATGTCTTCATAGATGGGGGAGTTAGGTGGAACTATCGAATCTTCCCCCTCATCCATCTCCAAGAAACTGCTTCCCTCATGCACGCTGCCATCACTAGAGCCCTCACTCTTGCTGCTGTCGACCTTAATCGGGGACACACGTCGCGGCCAATCCTTGAGACTGAGTACTTCCATATGCCGACAAAGGTCATCGCCAAAACCAGTAACGTCGCAGCCCATATCCTTAGGGGTTTCCGATTGAGCATTCTCGTCCATTACCAAGGGTGATAACCTCCAGTTATATATATTGATAGTGGGCTGCTCTCCAGCCAGCATTGACCTTTTCACGATCGGGATGTACCTCTTCATTTTGCTATGGGCAGCTTTCCGTATTCAGGCGCCTGCTTGATGTACAAGGCTCTTAAGGAGGCCTTATATGTATCCTAAGCAACCCCTAAAAGGGGCGTGCACCTCTACAACACCACTTGGACATCCCACGTCATAGGGCCCTGGTTCGCTGATGTCTCAAAAACAACCCTGCCCTGTGGCAGGCCTCCCTTTAGGTCAAATGGTCACCTACATCAATCACTAGGGTTTGGGACCTGACACTTTCAGTTCATTCTCTAGGGTGTGGCACATGTCACTTTTAAGGACATGACCTGTCACTTTTAAGGACACAGCGAGGGGCGGGGCACCTGTCACTTTTAAGGACACGCATGATGAGTAAAGGTATCCCTACTTACTACTAATGTGTAAAGTACTTGTGCAACACACACACACACAGTAACACAATGAAAACACCACTAAAAGACTCCACACAGGTTTAGAAAAATAGACAATAATTTTATAAATGAATCAAAACAAAATGACAAAAATCCAATATGTAAAAGTTGAGTTATTAATTTTTAAAGAATAAAAAGAGTTCTAGCGCTTAGATGCAATAAGCCTGAATGGGGGTTATCTGGTCACTCTGGACCGGGGCCAAGTCAACAGTTCAGGCCGACTGTGATGGAGTACAGGCCGGGGGTAGGAGCCACGCCAGCCTGTTGAACAGAGTCCATTGATCCTGGTCGCAACAGCGAGATGCGGGGTGCAGACAAGCGATGCGTCGATGTCGAGCACGCAGTCGAGGGGATGTGTCGCTCTTCTCCACACAGTGATGGTAACGCGTCAGTTCCGTAGATGAAGTGCCAATCGAGATGAATTGGTTCTAAAGTGCGATGTGCCAGGTTTCTCCATACTGTTGAAGGATGCATCGATCTCTTGCTCACGAACCAGCGGATGCCTCGTGCCTCTGAAGCAATTATCTAGGCCCCCTTCGAGTGAGCCAGGCACAATGGCAGGGGTAGAAAATGTGATTTCTCTGAGCCTCAACAACACTAGACAAGCCAACAAGCCTTTGGAGATCACTATGGTGTAAAGAAGAGTCCAGCTCTCCTCAGCAGAATCAGAGAGCAGCAGGGCAGCACAAGAGAAAAGCAGACCTTCCAGGTCAGCAGTCCAGCAGAGTGTCAGTCCTCGATGCAGCACAGAAGTTCTTCTGACAGAGTTCAGTTGTAGGTCCAGAAATGTCTGATTTGGTGGGGTTACTTCAAAGAAGGGTTTTGGAATTGAAGAGAAGCCCTTTCTTCCCATTCCTGGCTCCAGGCTGTCAGTAGGGGGTAATCATCCCTTTGTGTGGGGATAGGACACTATATATTCAGGTGCAAGTATAAGATCCTCCCTCTCTTCCTGCCAAGGAAGGACCATCAAAATGCAGATGAGTGTTCAGACACCTCTTACCTTCCTTTGTGTGTGGATGTCTAGAGGGAATACACAAAGTCAAGCTGTCACCCACCCCAGACATGTATTGGAGACAGGCATAAAGAGCTTTAAGAGAAGAAAAATGTTAACTTTCTAAAAGTGGCATTCCCAAAATAGTAATGTTAAATCCAGTCTTACCAGTAAAGAGGATTTATCATTACCAGTCCAATGATATGAAATATGACAGAGCTACTCCTTCTCAATTAGGATTTACGGCTTAAAAGTGTATTAAGGAATTCCCAATGTTAACCTATGAGGGGAGTAGGCCTCACAGTAGTGAAAAATGAATATAGGCGTTTTTCACTACCAGGACATGCAAAACCTAAAAATACATGTCCTACCTTTTACTTATACAGCACCCTGCTCTATGGGCTAGCTAGGGCCTACCTTAGGAGTGACTTATGTGTAATAAAGGGGGAGTTTAAGGCTTGGCAAAGGGTTTTAATTGCCAAATCAAAGTGGCAGTGAACTGCACAGACAAGCCCTGCAGTGGCAAGCCTGAGACAGGTTTGAACGGCTACTTGTGTGGGTGGTACAATCAGTGCTGCAGGCCCATTAGTAGTATTTAATTTACAGGCCCTGTGTATCTGGTGTACCACTTTACAACGGGCTTATAAATAAACTAAATGTGGCAATTGTGTATACACCAACTTTACCATGTTTAGAGGAGAAGCACATGCATTTTAGCACTGGTCAGCAGTGGTAAAGTGCTCAGGGTACCATGGCCAACAAAAAGAATCAGCAAAAAGAGGAGATAAGTAGGCAAAACGTTTAGAGGAATACCACCCCAAGGATGACAGGTCTAAGAGATGTCAAAGGCCTCTTCAATGTAGAAGGACTGCTCCCTCTTTCCACCCTGCAAATCACTGCAGTGGACACCCCTCAGCGCCCTTACATACTCTGCAGTAATGACTGCAGAGTATGTAAGGGGGGTCAGAAGTATGCCGTGCAGAGTAATATTCAGTGGTTTCTAAAGTATAATCACTGCAGAGAATGTAATGACGCCGAGTGGCATTTGGCTGTGCTATTTTCCTAGTGCAGAATGCATCCTTGTCTCCATTTGTGGACACAAGGGTGCATTTTGCTCTAAGACTATGATGCCAAATGCCTACTCTGCCCCATCGTAGAATTACACGGAATAGCACAGAATTTTAATGTAATTCCGTGGAATTCTGCAGAATCAAACTCCGCCAATTCCGCTCACCCATACTTGTAAGGCAGCAGCACTGCTTGCAAATTACAGGGCTTGCCAAGATTTGGAAATCCCTTTGACTTTCCAGTAAACTTTCCAGAACTGGTTTGATGGTAAGTTGCACAGGAATGACTGCCTTGGCCCCTAAGCAATGAAGTGGTCACAAATCCAATGTTGGCTGACTACACGCCCCTCCACGTCCTTACACCTTATCTCTTGATGATGTTGTAGGGATTTTAAATTACACAGCCACCTTATACAGGAGGCTTGTACAGTTTGCTTTGCGTATCATAAATTCTATACCAGCTTTCGCAGTGGAACCAGCATGATCTTGCACCGGTATAAGTAATTAGTCCATAGACTATTAACGCTATCATGGGAAAACCTCCTGCAAAGTGTGAAAAGATTCCTTTCTGGGTTGCTCACAAGACCAGCCAGTTTGAAATGGTTTATACATTTACAACACCTCATGGCAAACATACAATGCTGACTATGTGTCTACCTCTAAAGATGGTGCCACCTGAAGGGGAATGTAACCCCTGGAGAAGCATATTTGCATGAATTCACCCCAGCAAGCATGTCACACCTTCATTGGCAGTACTCCCTGAGGTACTGAAACAGGTGCAGAACAAGTCCAAAGCTGTACCAGCTCTGAACTCAGGTATGGAGTCAATGGGGAACTTTTCTACAGTGTCCTTGATCATCCTGAGCAACATTAAGCAGTTCTGGTTCCAGATCGTGATCGGGAACTACCAAAAAGAATAGAGGAAGTATGCACCTCTGTGGACTGTGATACCTTAGGTTTGTGAGGCATTAAGCCACATTTAAAACATAAAATCCATTAAAGAGAAATCTGCAACGGAAGGCAGGAAGAAACAGAGGAGTAGAGAGCAAAGGCTGACTGGATCTTTTGATATCAGGAATCTGGTAAGAGTGGTTATAATTTAAGGGACCTCGAAAAAAAATAAAAAACGGAACAGTATCAGTATTCTGATATCCTCTCTCCACTTTCTTTTCAGGATACTGATGGTAAACGAGCCGAGAGAGGGAGTCCAGCCGAGTACTGAAGAAAGGAGGAGTATAACAGAAAAGGTGACACAGAACAAAATATGCTCAAAGAGTGAAGAGACAGGATTAGATTATAAGACTCAAGTTAAGAAGAAGTAGCATGACTTTCTAAGGAAAATGCTGATCCAATTATGAAGTCTCCTCCAAAAGAAGATTTGAGGATGCGGGGAGAACATGGCGGCCGCTAGTTGAGCGGTCGCTTGCTACCGGAGGTTCGCATATCCCGTAATCTGATGCAGGCGAATCCGAGACCCGCAGTGTCTCCGCCTTAATGCCCCGGGTTAGATACTTCCTTCCCCTACCTTTTTTCCTTGTTATTGCGGCGTGGGATGTGTGTTGGCGTGTCCCTGGATCTGCCGCGTTGGTCTGCCGCCGCCCTGGAGCTGAGGAGGGGCCGCAGAGCAGCGGCTCGCGGCCTCCTCCGGGCCGTCACTGGCAGAGGCAGCACAAGAAGGCTTTCACCGGCATCACGGGGAGTTTCTTCGAGGCGGCTCTGCATACTCCTGCCTCCAGAGGAAGAAGGACTTCAGTCACTTTCGCCGCAGCAGCAATCCTATCCGCCAGAACAGCGATTACCTCCGCAGCAGGACCGACAAAATCAGGTGCAGGGGGGGCAAGCAGGGGGGGCTGTAGGGCCAGTAAGTGCCACGCTGTCCACGGAGGGGGATAAGCTTGTACTTACGCCCACACGATCACTATCACAGCCACAGTCACAGCGGGGATCTAAACAATTGGAACAGGAGGCACAGAGGAGGGGAGTCAATTGTATTAGTTCTATCAGCCCTATCAGCAACAAAATTGCCCCCACAGTGCTTTCAACGACAGGCAACAAAAGAGGAAAAAGGCGAGGTGGTGGGATTAAGGCAAAGCCAGATAGCAAAATTAATAAACATATCCAAGAAGGAAAATTAGGCATAAGTAATAGCCTAAGTCAGGGGGAGGAGAAAAAAGACGGCGGGACCCCAGATATAGTGTCTGCTAAGAGCCATTCTACCTTTCAGTTTTGCGAGGTTAAAGGCAGGAGTATTAAGACAGACAGAGCTAAAAAATATTCTTTGGATTCGAGGACTAAAATTACTCCGTCTTTGCGGTCTTATTTCAAAATACAGCCATAGTGTTAGACGTGGTTAAACAGGGGGAGGCCCTGAGAAAGTGCTCAAAGGAGCAGTGGGAGCTAGCCCCCTCTCAAGATAGGATGGAAGCACAGAACAGTCCCCCTTCTACGTCTGCGTTGCAGTCTTCTCCTGAAATGGCTCTGGCAGTTTCGGGATTAGCCCAAATTAGGGCCCCGGGTATAGACAACGGTGACATGCAAGAGGTAAATCAAGTCCGAGTGGACATTGACAGTACAGAGCAAGTCACAGCCTCGTACGAGCAGGGAATGGTAGGATCTTCAGCAGCTTCAATGGAGGCTCTTTTTTCTTCTTTATCAGTGGACATCAGGAAGGGGTTCTCTGTCTCCGAGGCAAATCAAGGGGAGATCCGGATGTTTTGCGAATCGTTGGAGAAGAAAATCGATCTCCTAAATTCTAGGACAGTGGCCCTAGAAAGCTCAGTGGAAGAGATAAGGGACGATTTGGGAGTTGCCAGAGCAGAAATTGTACAACTCAAGAAAGATGAGGTATCACTCCGGGACAGGCTTGAGATGCTAGAGAACAATTCACGGAGAAATAATTTGCGTCTCTTGAATGTCCCGGAAGGCAGAGAAGGAGACGATATAAAGTCCTTCATCGTCACTCTCATAAAAGACTCAATACAGATAGAAGAATCAGAGGAGGACTTGAAAAAGGATATACAGAGGATCCATAGGGACCTTTTTAGGAAACATCCAAATCGGCCCAAACCAAGGAAGATCCTCATAAACTTTCTCACGTTCTCCCTGAAGGAAAAGATCTTAAATTGTGCTCTGAAGCAAAAACCTTGAAACCCAGGGATTTTTCTTATGAAATTCGCTCTGACTTAGCTCGTGTTACGTTGGATAGACAATGGGAGCTGGGGAGAAAAATGGACGAATTCAAGAAATTGGGCGCGGTTGCCCAGCTGAAGTTCCCGGCACTCTTGAAAGTTATGTACAACAATAAGATGTACAATTTAAAATCAGTTCAAGAGGCAGACGAACTGCTGGAAAGCCTAGGCAAGACCACTAAATAGTTCAGTTTAGAGTTTCACATTATCACTATATAAGGTTTTTTTTTTTTTTTGGGTTATCTCAATCTTATTTCAGTGTATATTTTAGTGTATAGGCTTTTGAGAGATTAGATTTCAGAAGAATAGGTAGGATACTCTGACTTATTGGCTAAGTATTGTTAAATTCAAGTTTGTGGGGCATGCATCCAGAAGCCTAAATTTAAGCCTAAATTAAATTCAAAGAAAATTTAGAGATAGGGTTTCTCTATGGGGGTCTCGGTCCATCGTCCCTTTTTTGTATAGTATTTTGAGCATAGAGGGATTATGGGTGCCCCGGTAGCAGAATCTGGACTATTAGTCCAGGTAAATGGGGGTTGGGTTCTCCAGGGAGGAAATAGGGGTGGGGGCTCCTGTAGGGCAAGAGAGGGAGCACAGGGTGGGGAGCATAGGGGTAAAAAAAGAAAAAAAAGATCCTCATCTGCCCTTTGGTCAGATTAATTCATACTTGTTATGTTGGCCATGTTCGATGTGTTCATCCTGCGATCAGCATGGTGGGAGATGTAGCATGCTAAAGGTTCTGGTACCCAAACCACCATGAGTAGCATTCAGTTTTTATCTTGGAATGTAAATGGCCTGCGGGTAAAAGCCAGAAGGGCAAAGATTTTGCAATATCTTAAAGATTCCCCTGCTCAGGTCATTATTCTGCAAGAGACTCATCTTCTGAAGGAAGAATTGTCTGAAATCTTCAGAAGAGTAAAATGGGTCGAACATCTTATTAGCTCTAATCAGAGTGCTAATATTAGAGGGGTAGCTATTTTGGTTAAAAAGCAAGTTAAGGCTCGAGTGTTAAATTTCAAGGTAGACCCAGGTGGCAGGTGGGTCATCGTTGAAATGTCTATCTCGGGCTTTCAGATGACAGTAGTGGGCTACTATGGCCCGAACCAAGATGACCCCTCCTCGCTGAAAACCATATTTTCAAATCTTCTGGAATTTCCAGAGCCCATTATAATGGCAGGCGATTTTAATATAGTTTTTAACCCTCTATTAGATAAGTCTCCAAGCAGTCGGGCGAATACATCACTTAAATCCCGGACATATCTCCAAACGATGATGGTACAGATGGGACTATGCGATGTGTGGAGAGAGAGATCGGGCTCTCAATTAGGTGTTTCTTTTTACAATAATAAGTACCGACATAAGTCCAGGATAGATTACATATTGGTCAGTCATGACCTGAGGGGTAAAATCAAGGATGTGGGTTACCTGACCCCACATCTGTCGGACCATGCGGCTGTATGGTTAGATCTAGTTCTGGAAAAGAAAGAACATTCCAAGACATGGACATTTGACCGCTCTCTATTATTTGATGAACCTGAAGTTAACTACTTATCACAGGAATCAGAGTTTTTCTTTAACACAAATATAGGCTCTGCTGAAATTCCTGTAGTATGGGATGCCTGGAAGGCTTTTATAAGAGGCATAGTGATGAGCAGGGTTAGCTATAAAAATAGGAAGTATAGGGAAGAGGTAGCACAGACAGAGATGGAGATGAAGGCAGTGGAGATGAGCTTGAATAAGGAAAGGGTCCCCGCAAACGGCCAAGAACTTCTGGCGAAATTATTGAGTTTGAAGGACCAGCTGGAAACTATTGTTCAATCAAGGATCACTAAAAGATGGGAGGCTAGCAAGCTTGCCCATTTTGAATACGGGGAGGGGGCCATTAAACTTTTGGCATGGAAGATCAAGGCCGATAGGACACAAAATATAATAAAGCAAATAGACAGTGAGGATCATAGTACCTCGGTGTCTACTGATCAAGAGATTGGGGACGCTTTTTCGCCTTCTTTCAAGATTTATATGAAGAAGATAATGCGGTTGACAAAACTAGCGCCAGTGAGTGGTTAATGGGAAGTAGGCTTGTCTCCTTGAGTGCTTCCCAGCGAGAAAATTTGGAGTTAGATATATCCCAGCAAGAGGTCAGAAAGGCAATATCAGCTTGTAAGGGAGGAAAGGCCGCAGGGCCTGATGGGCTGCCAGCCGAATTGTATAGATTCTTGGGAGAGGCAGCAATTCCGACAATGACCACACTTTTTAATAAGATCTTATCGGAAGGCGCTAAGCTTCCCGTCTCATGGGGAGAAGCCACCATCTCACTGATTCTGAAACCTGGAAAAAATCCAGCGGAATGTGGGTCTTATAGACCCATTTCACTTTTAAATACAGACTATAAAGTCTTCGCGAGGATTTTGGCAGACAGGTTGGGAGCAGTGGCTGGTGAACTGCTCCACACTGATCAGAAGGGCTTTGTGAGGGGCAGGAATCTATCTAATCTTACCCATGATTTTATTGGCGCTATTGACCTGGCCTCAACCTTTTCACTACCTCTTGCAGCAATGACGCTGGACGCAACCAAAGCCTTTGATAGGGTTAATTGGGCATATCTAGCAGCAGTAATGGATAGGTATGGTTTTGGAGAAAAATTTTGCAGAGTTATTCAGCTTATCTACCATGATCCCTCGGCTAGACTTCTAGTCAATGGCAAATTGACTAACCCTTTTAAAATCACCAGAGGAACTAGACAGGGCTGCCCCCTCTCTCCGCTTCTCTTTGACCTCTATATTGAGCCCTTTGCTCAGCGTTTGAGGGATGAGCCGGGTATTCCATCTTTTAGGTTTGGGGCATGGGAGAGGAAGGTAGCCCTCTATGCGGATGATGTTTTGATCCTTTCTTCCGACTTGGAGACATCATTCTCTCAGGTTATTCAGCTGGCACAAGATTTCGGGTTGGTTTCTGGTTATGAGGTCAATGCTGGAAAGACCGAGATTATGGCATGGAATCTGCCACATTGTCAGTACCAAACTAAGCGGGAAATGAGATACCTGGGGGTCAGGATTGTCCTAAATATTGATAAGATCTCAGGGACTAACCTTGCCAACGTGTCTAAAGAATGCCAGAGGCTCATGAAATCTTGGGCTCATCTCCCACTGACCATCTTGGGCAGGATTAATCTGATTAAAATGGCCATACTTCCGAAAATCACATTTCTTTTTGACACTATTCCTTTACATTTTGATAAAAGGGGGATTGACAAACTTCAGCAAGCAATTAATGCATTTGCATGGGCTTATAGGGCCACGAGGATAGCTTGGAAGAAGCTCAGGCGAAGGAGGGAGAAGGGGGGCCTAACACTACCGGACTTGCAGTATTATGCTTGGGCATTTCAGTTATCGCATGCAAGAATGCTGTTAAAAACTCCAGATCATACAGGGACGGGGGCCATGTTCTCTGCCATGTTAAAAGGAGGGGACCTCCCCCAGGAGGGATTTCTGTTTAAGTATGGTGACCAGAAGTTTTTTAAAAAGATCAGGCTGAAAGTCCTGAAGGGGATGGCGCGTATGTGGGCTAGAATTAAACAATGTACTGGCCTAAATTACTTTTCGAGCATGGCCCCCCTGTGGGACTCTCCAGGGGTTCCAGACTGTCTAAAAGACAAACTAGCCACACCACTTAGGACAGCGGGACTAAAAGTGTGAAGGGATTTGGCTTCTGATGGCACCTTAAAACCATGGTTATCATTCCATAACAGATTAGAGGGAGGTATGTCTAGGTTTAAATATCTACAGCTGCAGAGTTGGTTCCAGAATCTTAAAAACCCATAGGCATAGGAAACATCTTGGAGGAACAACTAGTATCTAGGCCAGTGGGGAGGAAGGAGGTCTCCTTTTTTATTGGGCCATACAAGAAGCTGTAGATGGAGAATTTAAACTAGCTGAAGAACAATGGGGAACCTTCATGCCAAATGAACAATTGGAAGATCTGTGGCAAACTTCTTTCAACATTTTATATGCTACTGTAAAACCAGCTTGGTTGAGAAGGAATCACTATTTCACCACTCATAGGGCTTATCTATCTCCAGCACGATTATCTAAAATAGCGAAGGGCCCTTCCGTTTGCTGTAAGAAGTGTGGTTTGGTAAATGCTTCAGATATCCATATGTTCAAGGATTGCCCTGCGATAACTGAATATTGGAGGAAAGTAGGTACAACTATATCAGACATCTTGGGGCTCCCTGTCCTCTTCTCTCTCCCTTTGGTCATTTTCGGTATAGCTAGTGAAGTAACAGGGCCTGCTAGAGGGTTCCTGTTCTACGCAATATTGCTGGCCAGGAGAGAAATCTGTAAGAAATGGGTAGAGATCACACCCCCTACACACACAGAATGGTTGTCATCCCTATATAAGACCTCTAAGATTGATCTGGTCAGATTGCAGAGTAGTAGGAAAAAAGTAATATGGGACTGTCTAGTGAAGTGGTCTCAGCCGCATTAATTGCTTCAAAGAATAACTGCCTGGATCCTATGATTAAGCCTCTTGGATGCTCCTTGACTGTGTTGGGCCCTCCCTGAAGTTCCTACATTCAATTGGCCAACAAAAACAGTCTCCGGTCATAGGTTATCAGAAGAGAGTGCGACCTACCTCTGTACTAAAACGGGGACAGTGACATCATGTGGGATAGTTCTTTACCGGTAGGCGGGTGTTGTCCCCGGTTCCAATCTTGATGCCTACGTCTCCTTAAAGTCGAGTAACGGTAATAGACATCCTACTTTTTTTGTCAACTGAGGTCTGAGGCAAATGAGGATAAAAAAAAAAAAAAAAAGATTTGAGTGAGAGTGCTCCTAGACAGGGCAGCAGAAGCTACAATAGTACGTCAAATGCTTCAGAGGTTTCTGGTACAAATTCAACAGATAAACATTTAAACCCTCCTGATAGGCTTGATGATTTATAATTACAAATTACAGGGTACATAAAACACAGTCTTAAAGCTGTCTTCTAAGCACATTTTCCTTATGATTATGACATCATACTAGATGAAGTGGACCAGCCCTCGGTCTTTATTAGGGATGCAGAAGTAATCAGAGTTACCTTTTCTCCTATATTACCTGAAGACAAAAGGGAATTCTACACAAGTGAATGGGCTGTAAGACATGCTCTGATCTTCCACAGAAACCAATTGGGGTGGGATAAACATTCAGTTCCACATGTCATTCCCTTACGCAGTGAACCTCATGGGCAAGCTCAATACCCTGTAAAGCCAGAAGTAAAGTGTGGTATAAAAGCAGTATTAGATAAGTTGCAATATCAGGGTATAATAGCGCTTTGCCTTTCACCAATGAACATGCCCCTTTTTACCTTCCCCACACCTGATGGATCATATGAGATAGTTATAGAATATAGGAATTTAAACACACATGCAAAAACATATGCTGTGCACAGTGTGCATACCACAGATTTAATGATGAATCTGGTATTGAAAAAATATAAAACAATCTTAGACATCTCCAATGGGTTTTTCAGTCAGAATATAGTGCTTGAAAGTGAGTATCTAAGTGCCTTTAGTTTTGACGAGGTGCAGTTCTCTTTTCGATGCTTGCCTATGGTCTATAAGAACAGTCCTGGCGTATTCTCAGCGCGCATCATGGAGATCTTACAATCAGTTCCAGAGGTATTATCATACATTGATGATATCTGTCTTACAGATGACAATTTAAACATACACCTAACGGGGGTGGACAAAGTTGCAACACTATTAACATCATATGGTTAAAGAATTAACTTTAAAAAATAGAAGATTGCCTACCTTACGGTGACCTTCCTCGGATATGAGTTATCAAATGAAGGCAAGGGTCTGGCTTCTGATTTCCTTCAGAAGTGTGCTACCTTGCAGCTTCCCAACACACTAAAGAAGTTGCAATCATTGCTGGGATTTCTTAACTTTGGACGTACCTACTTGCCTAACTATACTGAACAAGTGAAACGCTTGTATGACTTGATTCCTCCCACGTTTTCATCAAAACCGTGGACAAACAAACACACTGATATCTTGTGTGCTTTGCAAACAGACATGCTTGAGCAAAAATATAAAACAAATCTAGTTTTTTTAGTAATACTAAGTCACTCCAGTTATACCTATTTGATCTGGAGAGGTGTGGTGCAGCGGGCAGGGCAGCTGACTTCAGAGCACAGGGCTCACGGTTTGATCTCCGGCGGCAGCTCAGCTCAGCACCATGTGACTCTGGGCAATAGCTCACTTAATTTCCACGACGGCCCCCAGCACCTTGAGACCCGTAAGGGTGAGTAGTTTGCGCTTTACAAATATGGATTTACATTTTTATTTACATTTTAAACTAGATGGTTCTTATAGAATAGTATAAGACTACAGAAATCTAAATTTGCATACATGAACATATGTGGTGCAAAACACTCACAGTACAGGTTTAATGACGAACCTGGTGCAGAAAAAATAGAAAACAACCCTGGATATTTCCAATTAGATTCTCAGTCAAAATATAGCACCTGAAAGTGAATATCTAGTCACTTTTAGAGGGATTGACTGTACCTATAGCATACAAGCCTAACTTCTAGTCTCCGGCTGAAGCATGTTTTGTGTCCATTGAAAAATACCTGTAATTGGAACTCCGAAGAGAACCTCGTATGGAGTGTGTCCTCCCAATACTCCTCTAGGCAAGTTATTCAATGTTCTCTGAACTTCATACAAATTATGATACCAGCTAAGACCAGAACTTAACACCCTAGTAGGCAAAGCTTATTTAATCATTTCACTGAACTTCTCTACAACACCGTTCTATTCAGCTTTGAACAGTTTGCTGAATTGCAGACAAACTCCCATTCAATCCCTGTAACCCTTGGAGGCACACGCAGGACCGTTATGTGATTGAAAAGAATGAACTGTCCCCATTGGCACTAGGCACTACAAATCTTTTATGACTGCTGAAGCATTTGTATTTTTTAGTGGCCAAACCCATAGGAATCGAGAACATGAATCAATAGCTGCCAATATATACTTATATCGGTTGACTGAACTTAGGGGACCAATCATGAGGGGGGCTGGTGAGGGTCTTTTGGAGGGTTTAATCTGCTGACAAATGTCACACTGTCTAATATAGTGTATAGTCTGTTTATATAAACTCAGCCGCCAGTAGCATTGCTGTAGCATTGCTAAGGTTGTATTTATTCCTGCATGTGCAGAGGCCAGCCCCTCGTATGCTTCTTTGAGTAGATCTAATCTAGACAGATTATTGGGTATTATTCTGTCTCACACTCCTGTTTTCATAGCTACTGGAATGTTATCTGAACTAAGGGTGTAGGAGTTTTGAGGAGGAAAACCTGCAGGAGATCTCAGCTTGCTTAGTTGCATTTATGGCTGTTCAAATATCTGTGTCCATCTTCCTTTAACAGCTGGTTAGATCTGCTACTCGGGCAGTATGGATAGCCGTTTTTGCCGCTTGGTCAGCTGCACAGTTCCGTTTAGCGTGAATACCACTATGCTGACGACCCAAAGTGTGCCTTACATGGACCACTGCAAACTTGTCGACAGCTACCTTTCCCCAAAGCTGTTTATTTTTTATAGGCTTTCCCTTTGAATCATTGAATCCATTCAATTGCCAATGTTGCAAATCGACGTTGTAACCTAGCACACAGGAAGGTGAGTCAGACACAATGGGTGTGTGAACTGATGAGTCTGTCTTCTGTAATGCAAGGAGCAGGGCATGTAATTCTGCATGTTGTGCAGTAATGTCACCTAAGAGTTTGGTGTGGGTGCATTGTGGGATGAACTTGCCATCATTCCCGACACCTTGCATTGCTGCACAGTACCTACATTTGGTTCCTGCTGGGGGTTGGGCAGAGCCGTCTTTATAAAAGATACTCTGGTAAGACTCAGCAGGTAAAAGTATTTGGAGTTGGAACAGCATCCTGTTCATATTGGAGAAAAGGTTGTGCATGAAGAGAGGGATCATGCTGACATTTTACATCCACTGCACTTAAAGAAGAGGTCCACTGTACCCATCTTGGGTATAGGGCATGAGCATTAGGAATGCTTGCGTTTGTGGCTGCCTCTAGGACTGGACAGGAAAAACAATAACAATATGTCTTCCCTGTGCCAAAAGGCGCTCCTTTAGAATAGCTGTTTGTACAGCCGTCGGGATTTTTTCAATGGAAGCAAATTGTGCTTTAGCCAGGGAATACAAGTGAGACTTGTAAGAAATCTGTCCTTCATTGTAGGTGATGTAGGTGTAACTATAATTACTGGGTATGACCCTGATAACTAGGTTGGTACTGTTGTCCATAGTTTGCAAATATTTACCCTCAAGCATGTCTGCTTGTAGCACATACAAGATATCAGTGTGCACGTTCAGCCACTGTTTAGAGGAAAATGTGTTAGAAATCAGGTCATACAAGGGCTTCACTCTCTCTGTGTAGGGAGGCAAATAAGCATGTCCAAAGTCAAGAAACCGCAACATGGATTGCACATTTTTAGTGTGTCGGGAGGCTGCAAGGAAGCACACTTCTGGAGGAAGTCCGGACCTAAACCCTTGCCCTCCCGCATAATTCATATCCAAGAAAGTTCACCGCTAAGTAGGCGATCTTCTATTTCTTAAATTTAAACTTGGAACCTAATAATGTCAACAAAGTCACTACTCTGTCAACTCTAGTAAGGTGTTGATTCAAGTCATAGTCAGTTAAGCAGAAATCATCAATATATGACAATACCTCAGGATCTGGTTTTAAGATTGTCATGATCCTTGCTGAAAACAAGCCATGACTACTCTCATGGGTGAACGCTGGAATGAAAAGAGCACTCTGTTGAAACCAAAAGCAGTTAGATATTCACTTTCCGAAGCTATATTTTGACTGAAAAACCCATTGGAAATATCCAAGGTTGTTTACCTCACCAGGTTCGTCATTAAACCTGTATTGTAAGCGTTTTGCACCACATATGTTTGTGTATGCAAATTTAGATTTCAGTAGTCTAAGACCATCCTATAAGAACCATCTGGTTTAGAGACAGGAAAAAGGGGTGTGCTCATAGGTGAGAGGTAAGGCGCTATTATACCTTGATACTGCAATTGGGCCAATATTGCTTTAATGCCATGTTTTGCTTCAGGTTTTAAAGGATATTGAGCTTGTGGTCGTAGTTCATTGCATAGGGGAATGACATGTGGACTTGAGTGTTCTTATCACCCTTAAATGCTATTAGTGGACTTGGAGCACTGATTGTGCTACCCACTTAAGTAACACTTTAAATATGGCTCAGGCATGCCACTGCAGACACTGTGTCTGCAGTTTTAAACTGGCAAGATAACCTACTTGCCAGGCACAAACCTTCCTTTTTATTACATATAGGTCACCCCTAAGGTAGGCCGTAGACTACCTATGGGCAGTGTGAAATGTTTTTAAAAAGCAGGATATGTACTTTTAAGTTTTACTTGTCCTGGTAGTGAAATACTCTTAAATTCATTTTTCATTACTGCAAAGCCTATCTCTCCCATAGGATAACATTCGGGGTGCCTTATAACATTTTATATGTTATCAATCAATCAATCAATCAGCATTTGCAGAGCGCAGCACAGTCACCCCTAGGGGTATCTGGGCTCTGGGTTGAAAGGTGTCCGTCGAAAGGCCATGTCTTAAGTTTCTTTCTGAAGTTCGCCAGGGAGGGTGCTATTCAAAGGTGGAGGGTGAGGTCGTTCTAGGTCTTGCCGACGATGTCGGAGAAGGAACATCCACTGCAGCGGCTGAAACGGATGCGGAGGGGGGTGCAAGGGCTAGTGAGGAGGAGCACAGGTGTCTTGCGGGTTGATGGAAGTTAAGTCGTTGGTTGATATAGGTGTTCTTCCAGGCAGGTGTGGCGCAGGATCCTGTGTGAACTGGCTGTCCTGTAACGCAGGAGAAGCGGCAATGTAAGCAGGTGAAAGGTCCTTTGGTTGCTCGCGGGGAGGAGGTGCAGCAGTTGCTGTTTCGGGGTTTGGGGTCCAGGGCCAGGTGCTCCTCGGCGGTGTACTGGTGGGTGGCAGGAGAGCCAAGGTTCCTGGTGCTGGGATCCATCCAGGCGTGGACGGGCGCAGATGGACTAGCCTTTGACATCACGACCACTGCTCACGTCCACTGGACGGCCGCGCTTCTATCTTCATTAAGTAGGTCCTGGGAGGAGGGAGGGGTGCTGGATGGTGGGAGGAGGTAAATGGCGGGATGGGGTCAAGCAACAAGCAGAAAAGGCAAAAATAGGGCACGAAACAAGCAGAAAAAAAGGCAAAAATTGAGCCTAAAAAGGCAAAAAGAGGGCAAAAACAAGCAGAGAAGGCAAAAAGAGGGCAAGAAACGAGCAGAAAAGGCAAAAAGAGGGTAAGAAAAGAGCAGAGAAGGTAGAAATAGAGGGCAAGAAACAAGCAGAAAAGGCAAAAAGTGGGCAAGGAACGAGCAGGGAAGGCAGAATCAGAGTGCATGAAAAGAGTGGAAAAGGCTAAAAGAGGGCAAGATATGAGCAGAGAAGGCAAAAATAGGCCAAGAAAAGAGCAGAGAAGGCAAAAAGAGGGCAAGAAACGACCAGAAAAGGCAAAAAGAGGGTAAGAAAAGAGCAGAGAAGGTTGAAACAGAGGGCAAGAAACAAGCAGAAAAGGCAAAAAGTGGGCAAGGAACGAGCAGGGAAGGCAGAATCAGAGTGCATGAAAAGAGTGGAAAAGGCTAAAAGAGGGCAAGATATGAGCAGAGAAGGCAAAAATAGGCCAAGAAATGAGCAGAGAAGGCAAAAAGAGGGCAAGAAACGAGCAGAAAAGGCAAAAAGAGGGTAAGAAAAGAGCAGAGAAGGTTGAAACAGAGGGCAAGAAACAAGCAGAAAAGGCAAAAAGAGGGCAAGAAATTAGCAGAGAAGGTAAAAAGAGGACAAAAACGAGCAGAAAAGGCAAAAAGAGGGCAAGCAGAGAAGGTAGAAACAGAGGGCAAGAAACAAGCAGAAAAGGCAAAAAGTGGGCAAGGAACGAGCAGAGAAAGCAAAAAGAGGGCAAAAAAAGAGCAAAGTAGGTAGAAACAGAGGGCAAGAAACAAGCAGAAAAGGCAAGAAGAGTGCAAGAAATGAGCAGAGAAGGCAAAAAGAGGGCAAGAAAAGAGCAGAGAAGATAGAAACAGAGGGCAAGAAACAAGCAGGAAAGGCAAAAAGTGGGTAAGGAACGAGCAGGGAAGGCAGAATCAGAGGGTACGAAAAGAGTGGAAAAGGCTAAAAGAGGGCAAGATATGAGCAGAGAAGGCAAAAATAGGCCAAGAAATTAGCAGAGAAGGTAGAAACAGAGGGAAAGAAACAAGCAGAAAAGGCAAAAAGAGGGTAAGAAATGAGCAGAGAAGGTAAAAAGAGGGCAAGAAACGAGCAGAAAAGGCAAAAAGAGGGCAAGAAAAGAGCAGAGAAGATAGAAACAGAGGGCAAGGAACAAGCAGAAAAGGCAAAAAATGGGCAAGGAACGAGCAGAGAAGGTAAAAATAGGGCATGAAAAGAGCAGAGAAAGAAACAAGAAGAAAAGGCAAGAAGAGGGCAAGAAATGAGCAGAGAAGGCAAAAAGAGGGCAAGATGTGAGTAGAGAAGGCAGAATGAGAGGGCACGAAAAGATCAGAAAGGATAAAAGAGGGCAAGATATGAGCAGAGAAGGCAAAAAGAGGCCAAGAAATAAGCAGCAAAGGCAAAAAGAAGGCAAGAAACGAGCAGAAAAGGTCAAAAGAGGGCAAGAAAAGACATATAAGGTAGAAACAGAGGGCAAGAAACAAGCAGAAAAGGCAAAAAGAGGACAAGAAATGAGCAGAGAAGGCAAAAAGAGGGCTAGAAACGAGCAGAAAAGGCAAAAAGAGGGCAAGAAAAGAGCAGAGAAGGTAGAAACAGAGGGCAAGAAACAAGCAGAAAAGGCAAAAAGAGGGCAAGAAATGAGCAGAGAAGGCAAAAAGAGGGCAAGAAACGATTAGAGAAGGCATAAACAGAGACAAGAAATGAGCAGAAAGGCACAGAGGGCAGCAGGTGACAAGCAGCAAGGGGTTAGCGGACTGCAGGCAAGCTGGAAAGGAGACCTGTCAGAGGGGCAGCTGGCACGAGGACCTGTAGTTTCCATTTGGGACCAGATAGGAAAATAAAACTTGGTGTCTCTGGACTCACAATTTAAAAACACAACTTGTGGTGAAGTAGGTTTTTAAATTGCAGTTCTGAAAATGCCATTTAGAATGTTGGCATTTTCTTACTTAAACCATTTAGTACCTTCTGCCTGGTCCTGGAATACATATCTGGGGTGGGTCACTTGGCTTCCTGCATTCCCTCTTGTTAGAAATGGGGTCTCTAGTTGGAAGTGGGATGCACCCTGTGCAAGTAGGGACCCTCACCATAGTAAGGGTAAGTATAATACTCACTAAAGTTTGCCTGTGCTCACCCTGCGGTAGCTAGGCACAGGGCAGTCAGGCTAAACTACAGAGGCAATGTGAAATGTATTTGTGTGCACACACACACAGTAACACACTGAAAACACCACAAAAGGACTCCACACAAGTTTAGCAAAAGCATTGGTAAATGCATTAAGTTTCACCTGTAGGATTAATAATAAGTGGTGTGGGACAGTGTAGGAGTGCAGGGAGAATGGTGTGAGTGCTCTGCAGGGTGAGTGATGCATGAATGAAGGTTGATGAGTGTGTGAGTGCAGGATGAAAGTGCCTTAATTCATGGAGACTGATGTGTGTTCAGTGCAGACTGAGAATTGTGTGAGTATACAGGATGAGAGATCTTACCCTGTACAAGGTAAGAGGTGTGCGAGTATAGGGTGAGCGGTATGTCAATAGTATAAGTGCAGGATGAGCAGTTTGAGTTGAGGGTGAGAGGTGTGGGTGAAGGGTAAGAGGTGTGCAAGTATAGGGTGAGGGTTATGTCAATAGCATAAGTGGAGGATGAGCAGTTTGAGTTGAGGGTGAGAGGTGTGGGTGGGGGTAAGAGGTGTGCGAGTATAGGGTGAGCGGTGTGTCAATAGCATAAGTGCAGGATGAGCAGTTTGAGTTGCGGGTGAGAGGTGTGGGTGGAGGGTAAGAGGTGTGCGAGTATAGGGTGAGCGGTTTGTCAATAGCATAAGTGCAGGATGAGCAGTTGAGTTCAGGGTGAGAGTTGTGGGTGGAGGGTGAGTGGAATGTGAGTTCTGGGTCAGAGGTATGCCAATGGTGTGTGAGTGCAGAGTCAGCAATGTGTGAGTGGTGGGTGAGCAGTATGTGACTGCCAGGGCAATGTCAAGGTGACTGTGCAGAGGTGGGTGAGTGTGCAGGGTGAGCGGTGTCTGAGAGTAAGTGTTGTGCAGCAGAATACATTTTTATAATACAGAAAGATTACCTCTTTCATGAAAATCTAATTTAAACAACGCACAATGGTTCCCTCCAATTCACCCTATCCGGGAACCCCTACTTGTCATGCCTGATTAAAAGTTTAAATGGAGAGAACACTCAAACATAAGACTTACAAAATGTATGCCATAAGTAGAAAAGAAGCGTGAAGAAAAGTGACGTATTGCTCTTGCACTTTATCAATGAAATTGCTATTTCTGTGCACTTTTTGTCTATAGCACCTCCTGTTTTTAACACTTTGGCTGTCATTTAAAGCATTCTCATGTTCAAATGAACAGACCAGTAGCGGCTCCTGGAGGGAGTGCTGCGGGGCGGAGAGGCGGGCGGGGGAGGGGCAGGGTGGGGAGTAGTAAACTCCGGCATAAGGCCGAACGGAGGTAAGTACATAAATAAATAAATAAAGCGAATTACATTGCGCACGCTGCATCGCCATTTGGCGTTGCTGCGTGCGCAATGTAATCGTTTTATTTATTTATTTATGTACATACTCCGTTCGGCCGCATGCCGAGTCTACTACCCCGCCCCGCCCACCCACCGCCCGCAGCACTCCCTCCAGGAGCCGCTACTGGAACAGACACAATTAGTCCTATTTTAAGAGATGTGTTCAGGGTTAGGAAATAAACCTTGCACCTGCCACCGCTGACAGAACATCGAAATAAATTGGCAATAACCTGTCCATGTTTGCACTGTACTTGATTTTTAGCGGGGACACAGTGCTGTGCCGAGAACTGAGAGGAAGTGCGGCTCGGAGGCGATGCAGTGGTAAAAACAGCATACAGGCTGCACAGACAAACAAGAGGGTAACAACACACCAGACCCAGTGCAGATGCAATACAGAGTAAAATCAGGACACACAGGCTGCACAGAGAAACAAGAGGGTAGAGACACACCAGGGCCAGTGAGGATGCAATACAGGGTAACATCAGGACATAGGCTGTACAGAGACAGGATGATAGTGAAAACCAATGCACAGACTGCACAGGTGAAATAAATGGTAAAACCACACCAGAGTCAGTGCAGATGCAAGAGATTACAACTAGGGTACCGACTGCACAGAGACAGAGTGATAGTGAAACCAAGAAACAGACTGTACAAAGCAAGAGGACACAGGACAAATATAAGGGCAAAAACACCAAGGCAAGTGCAGAGATGCAACAAGAGGGTAAAAGTAGGGCATAGGCTGAACAGATACAAGATAGTAACATTGGAACCCAGGATGCAGAGACAAAATATGTGGATAAGGCCAGAAAACAACCAACACAGATATACTGGAATGGTTAACTGAGGATGTCTGATGTATTAAAATAAGGTCATAGTAAACCCACGGCAAAGACTCCACAGATACAAACTGGGAGCTGGGAGTAATGCTAGGGCAGAGGCTGAACAGGAATAAATATATTAGGACAAAACCAGGACAGAAGCAACACAGATGGATTAGGAGCTTAAAACTAGGGCACAGGCTGCACAGGAAAAATACAAGTGCAACCCCAGAGCAAACCTGTTCAGACAAGATATGAGGGTAAAACTACAACAGAAGACACTGAGGTGTAGTAGGATGCAGTCATTACCTGTTGAGTGCAGCTCTGAGCAGTTCATGTTGGACGTCTGGCAGCTGCATGGCTTCTGGTTGCAAGTGCAGGGTGCCCAGGGTTCTTCCGAGGACATGGCCTGTGCCCATCCATACAGCAAGGCTGCCAACGAGAAACACTGAATGCCATACTCAGGTCAAAGGGCGGCGGCAGCACGCGTGCCTCAACGTTCAAGAATTTCACCTCATAATCATGAGAAACACTGGTCTGAGATACGAAAAGATGCACACTTTTGGATGGAAGAAACTTATGGGGACATCTGCGCATAAGTGGTGGGTGGAACATAAAGGCATATTAGGGGAACTAAAAAAGATGTGTGGCGACCGTGTTGGATTAGTTTCGCATGTACAAAAGAGTGTGAGTTAATACAAAAATAACACACTCTTGTCAGAGGAACAAGGTAATAAAAGACAGAAAAAGGAACATAGTGACCAGAGGCACTAGGAGATAAGCAAAATCCTCTCAGCTTCAGTGCAGGCAGCGGCCTCAGAGACGAAGACGGAGTCAATGGCGCTGTCTTCGGCAAACCAGGGGCTGCAATGTCATCGGGGTCAATGCATAATGCTCTTCACAAGCGGTGATCGTGGCTTTGGTGCAAGCAGCGGCGTCGATGACGGCATGAAGCAAGGTCGTCAATGAGACTGGGGCTACAATGTTTTCATGGTTGATGCATTGTGCTCTTCACTAGCAGTGACCAGGGCGTTGGTGCAGGCAGTGGCGTCGATGATGGCGTTGGGGGATGCTTTTCTTGGTGTTTCAGCACAACCACTCAGTTTGTGGCACCACTTAGCAACTCAGAACTAGGGGTGGCCGGAATTTGCGTAGTCGCGTTACGCAAATCTCCGCGAAATTGTTAAAAATCTCCGCGAGCACGTAGAAATTCCGCAGAATTGCGGAATTGCTTGTCCCGCCCGTTCGCGGGGAAATATATCGCTAACTTGCCCATGCGGTCGCTAATGGGCGCGGCCATCTTGTTTTTCACTTGTCCCGCCCGCTCGCGATGGTTATTTCCTGTTCCGGGTCGCGTATTGCATGCTCCCGCCTGCTCGCGATGCTTATTTCCAGTTCCGGGTCACGTATTGCATGCTACCGCCCATTCGCGATAAGTATTTCCTGTTCAGGAACGCGCATTACGTGTTCGCGACGCTTTTTGTGTGCTCGCGGGGAAATATCGCGCGAACTTGCCCATGCGGTCGCAATGGGCGCGGCCATCTTGTTTTTCACTCTATTGCTATGGTTCTGGGCCTGCTTTTGTATCCTCCCTCTATCTTTTCAATCCTTTGTTTCTGGAAACTTTTTTTTGATCTTTTTTATTTATTATCTATCTCTCTATTTTCCTGATTCTATATTTTGAGTTTTTTTCTACTTTTTGTGTGTTTTTCACTACTTTTTCACTCTTTTTTCTGCTTTTTAATTTCTTTTACTTACTTTTTTAATTCCTACCTTTTTCTTTTCCGCCCCCCCGCCTACCCAGAACCATGGCAAAGGGCCACAGGGCTCGTAGCCAGAGCCGCGACCGCCTTCCTTGCGGAAGGCGGCGCCAAAAGGGGTGCAGGCACGGGCCTTATTCGGTGAGGTGGAGGTGGCCGCACTGGTTTTTTTTGTTCAGCGCCACCTCCCCTCAACCCTGGCAGCAGGCGGCAGACCTGGGTCCGGGTACGGGCTCCGGGAGCGTCGGCAGCGGTGGGGCAAGGTGCGTCGGGCAGTGTTTCGCTGCTCTGGTGTTCGGCGCACCAATAATCAGCTGACGCACCGGTGGTCCGATATTCTGGACCGGGAGCAGGACCTGCTGGACCTGCTAGGATTGGAGGTCCCGGGCCTTGGTGAGTAGCTATTTAATATTAGTACTTTGTGTTCTTCTGCTCTGTGTTATATATTGCGAATATTTTTTTTTTTTGACCAGCAAGAATGCTGCTGCTTACATTGCAGGTAAATTACGTTTATAAATCTGTGATTGTTATGACACAGGCGGTCGGCGCTACTAATCTTACTTGTTTGCAACTTTGCGCTCGCTTGGCCTGATGATTATGTAAGAGTTTTCTTTAGAGAACTTAAGTTAGGTAATGCTAGAGAGACTCTAGTTCTTCCTTTGTCCTCCTGCCACTAAGAAGGGATAGTGGTGGATTGATAGGTTTAGTTACTTATTAGTTGGTAATTTTTAAGTGGTGTGCGTGACGCATCCTCTGTCACGTCACGTGCTGCTGAGTGCTGCTTACCCCAGTCCTTAGTAGAACCTTTTGTAGTTTGTTTAGTGAGTGTTAATAGGCTTATATGTATCATCACTAGCAGAACATCAGCAGCAACCAGCCAACAATTTGGTGTATGCAAAAATGTATGCATGTGTCCTCCATCTATGCATTTTTGAGGACTAAAATAACTGGAAATGCAGACTTACTGAACAATTGGCCCGTCTGGATTGGAATAGGTGGGCTAGGTCAGGTGGTAGTTAGGCTTACTAGACGGTCCGTGAATCTCGCAATACTACTAGTCGATCAGATTAGATAGGTCAATTTTATTGCAATTGTTGTTCACAAAAATGTTTTTGGAGCGTATTTTAAAATATTTTATTTGTTTCACACCAAACTTTAATTTTTGTCTCTTTCTTTATGAAATCTTACATGATCAGCAGCACCCAGCGGCAAGAAGACGGGGTCACAGGCGGCGGGACAAGATTAAGAAGATCATCAAGATGCCTCCCAGGGCCAGGACCGCTCCTCTACCGAGGGCTCTGCTGCTGGCCCCAGTAAGTCCTCCAGTGGTTAATATTAATAATTATATTTCCCTAACTTTTCCTGCACCTTATTTTTTCTAAACTATTATTTCGGTATCCTAATTCTATTTTTTACAAATTCTTCTTTGATCTATACTATCTGTTTCTAAATTCTTGTTATCCCTGCCTCTAACTGCGTCTGCTATGACTCTCTGTACTACTACTATTAGTCTGTCTGTAGCTAAGCTTGCCCAGTTGGCCACTCTTTATTTAAAATATTTTAAATAAAACTCAGATTCACCAATAGCTCTAGCCATTGAGTCCAGTCCTTTGGGTTGTCCTCTTCTACTACTTCTAGTCTTCTTAATCTTGAGGCTTTTCGACAATTCCCACCAAGAAAATGCCCAACCACATTTTACTATTTTTGATAGGATAGGACATACTACTACTGTTGTAGGGATTCTGCACATACAGAACTTTGCACAAGAAAATAGGACGTTGGTGATGGGAGGTTGGACCTTCCTCACACCTCAATCAGAAGCCACCACAATCCCCTGACCGACTAGTTATAGTGTCTCATTAGGTCTCCGAAACCCCCCCCCAACATACCCAATGAGTAGACAACCCATAACATAACACTCCCGACCTCTGTCGCGGAAGCAATGCACACCCTTTCGCTCACTCACTCGTGTAAGTCCACACCAAATACCACCGAGTCTATGTAAGTTCAAAAGGTTTATTTTAAACTGACAAGCTCTGTACGTTGTTCTATAATGCAACAGCAAAATGCATAAGATTAAAACAATAAACATTGTTACACTTCGTTACACTTACAACTACAAGTCCATAAAAGACAAGAGGCGAAATCATGATAACTGAACAGTGGTGGAAGAACCACCCTCCCCTTGGTAGGAATATAGTTTATATAAAATTATAAATGGAGATCTGAGAATTCTGGGGACCCCTCACCTTAGAAGAACCTAGTACTGGTTACATCATAACCCATAAGCTCTGCAAAGCTCTGCAAAGCTCTGGTTCGTATAAGGGAATCTTCCGTCTGTTATGAGAAAAATGGTGCGCGTTAGTATAGTGCAAGCATTTCTCAGTCGTGCCAAAAAGTGTAGTATTTTTATGGATAAGCAATATGGACTAACACCAGAACTCCATAACAAAGTGGCTTGTTTTTCGACCTTGTATGCAGCGCTCAGACAGTAGCAGTATGAGCTCATGTGGGCTCAAAGGCGTCTTACACAACAAGCTGCGAGATAACTTGCGCAAAAATAAAAGACACACAGCTAAAATGGTTGCATGGCTCGGGGTAACTTAGCAAAGACTAGAATGACCCTAGGGACCACATAACACTACTAGTGTCTACTCTACTACCTGATTTGTACTAATGATGTATGTTGTATATGTATTATGTATGTATTAACTTTTTTTTCAATCTTGCTAGTGAAAAATAGGGGGAGGTGTATATGGCATCTGAAAAATGTGTAATGTTTTTTCTAGGCGTACTACCGACCACCAGTACCGGGGCCAGCGGCGAAGGTGACGCGGCCGCTGAGGGTGCAGGATGAGATGCGGCAGTTGCAGGAGGAGCTACAGGGGGTGAGCCAGCAGCAGTGGCGGGCGGTGGTAAGTTATATTCCTAATCCTTACTTATTGACATTACACTCGCTGCAAGGGTGTAATGTAAACTGTACTGTTGAGACTTAAGTAAGAAGTTGTTGTGAACGGTTGAAGAAGACACCCTTTACTTAGCATTAGCAATAGCATTAGCGACGGGAGTGTACTGTTGAGTAACCAATGGCCTCTTCTATCGGACTTCAACTCAGCTGTGAAAGTTTTATGGAGAAGACTAAAAGTCAGATCAGATGACCTTGATGGATGGGTTGAACGAAAAGGGAAAGAAGGGTGGAAGGAGGAAGGACGGGCGAGATTTAATATTTATGACTGGCAGAGAAGGATACGTGGGATGCATGCATAGGTGTCTGATAGGAATCAGATGCATGGGTGGTGGAATGCCTGAAACTCCCACAAATGTTAGAGGCCGAGGTAGTGGGAGGATAGATACATACCACAAATGTTATGTACTGTGCTTGCTAGTGCTACTGTGCCACTATGTGTAGAATTAATTTGTCTTACTGCTTTGCTAAGAGTATATTTTACAATAGTCTTGTTTTTGCTTCTTGATATAGCTACTCCTTCCAAAGTGAAAGTCGACAGGAAGGAGTTGGCAGCCAAGGCCCGGCGCCGGAAGCTGGAGGCCATACAAGTTGAATACCGGCGGCTGGTGGTTCTAGAGGAGGAGGACGAGGAGGCGGCAGCAGCTGCAGCCTCCTCCAATGCCCCGGGCCCCAGCCACCCCCTCCAGTGTTACGGCGCCACCGTCTGGCAGCCGCCCACCGCCACACTACATTACGCACTGCTGCCCCCCCTCTGTGGATGCAATTGCCGCGCACTGAAGCGCCCCTTGGCCCGTCTAGAGGAGCGCATTCGTGTCCTGGAGAGGCGAGCCCGCTGAGACCCCGTTTATTTATTGCCCCTTTTTTATTGCTTATTTTGGTGGGTGGGAATCGGGCGTTGGGGTTTTCACTTTTGGACAATTGGACATTTCATTTGTTGGACTTTTTCGTTGCGGGAAATGGACATTGGTTGGGGTTAGGGAGAGGGGTGGGTCAGGTGTTGTGGGATTTTTTTTACATAGTTTATTTTTGTTAGGGTATTAAATTATATATTTATACTTTATATACGATATTGTTAATGTTTTGTGGGTGGGGTTACTGTTTTACGTCACACTGTTTCCTTGCTGGTGCAGGGCCACAGCCAGTGTTTGATTTAAATAATTGGCTGAGTTACTAAGACACAAACAGATAGATGCGGTACCCCTCACTGAGGGACTTGTCCTACTAGTACTGTCAGTCTCTCCTCCTAGTCTATGCATTCTGCAACTGGACTCAAAGGGGTGTGTGAAATAGAATTAATGAAAAAATTTCCATTATTAATTATGCCTCCCCCAAACTTCTTCTCTTACCTGTGCTTGATGTTTAACTTGGGCACTGCGATGGTAGTAGTAGTAGACCCTGGCAGTAGCCTTTGCAAAAAAAAGAAAATGAGACAGTCAGTCACCTGAGAGAGACTGTGGGAGGAGTAGTAGAACAAAGTACAGTACGGAAGTTACTGCCAAACAATAATATGCCAAAATACAATAAAACATAATGGTGGCGGGGATAGCCTAGTACTAGTACATAGAGTTACAAACTCTAGCTGTGTCGAGTCACTCGACTAGGCCTACAGTACACTCGACACAAGTGTAACCGTTAGTGCTGTGTAGGAGGATGACAACAAATCCAATCGATGCCGGCAATTAATGCTGATGGATTAGGTTCCTTTGGTAAAAAAGTTATCTCGCAAATATACTGCTCATGGGTGGGCAAGCAGAAGAAGATCCTCGCCCTGCCTTGAAATTGAAATTAGTGTTGCTTTTGCCACATCCGCCCCAGCAAGCGTGTGATAAATTATTGGTGTACATTTAATTTAGTCACACCTCAATAAGTCACACAGCCCGGGGGAAGAGGGTTAGGGTTTGATGAATGGTTGGGAAGGGGGGTTTTGGGAAAGGTTTGACAAATAAAAACAGTACGCATGGACAACAACAAAACACAATCTTGGCAGACAACCATATCCATAAATCTGTTAAGGGAGAAAAAGGAAATGCATGCATGATGATGATAACTTGATGGTTAATGATAAGTAGTACTTACTAACTACTACTAGACAATTAGACAGTACAGGACAGCAGTATATTATGCAATTTGCCTGTCTGCCCTCCGAGAGACCCGAATTACATACAGTTTCTGTTCGGTTGTACCGGCCCGGGCTTAAAGATAGCAAAGAAAATTCAAAAATAGCTGTAGGGATGAATTGAATTAGAAGCAGAGAGCAAACATAACAACAACAACAACAACACACAGTAGTAATGATTGAAGACAAAAAATGAATCAAATTTAAAAGATGATAAAAATTGATACTGTTACTGTATGTTATCCTGGTCAAAATGGGGAGTTGCATCATGATCTCGGCATTCCTCTTGGTCCTCCCTTCCATGGACGCTCCGGCCATCAATCTTGGGTGAAGCGACTGCCTGCCTGGCAGATGTAGATTCATTGGTAAGGTAAGTGAGAGTTGTTTTTCCCAGTATAGCACAGGGTAAGGACCGGCCTGTAATTGTAGATGGGAAAACAAAAGGGATATTGAAAAATCAAGTAGAAAAAAAATGCATAAATTACGGTGGAGTGCAAGTTGCAACAAGAACACTTTCAGAGGCGGCATGGATACATCATGTCTACTCTAGTCTGTTTCCGGCATTAACCTCCAACAACAACAGGACAGAGCAGGCCCACGGCACCCGTGACCCATCCTCCATTTAGCGTACATTTTTTGACAGAGGCAGACAAAGCAGATATACAGCAACATAGCATTTTACAAATTAAGTGACTAAATCAATGCCCCGCTGTCAGTCATACCACCACACTCGACTCCACCACTACACAGACATGTAGGTCTGCAGTGGTTGTTGTTGACTTGGTTACCTTTTATGGCACTCATGAAACGCCCTGAGTTATTCCATCAATCATCTCGGATCGTACTGAGTGACTGCGAAGATATTATGTCACTGTGGTCATCATCATGGTGTGTTGTCCAACTTAGTATGCAGTGTACAGATTGAGTCCCCTTTCCATATTCAAAATGCAATGGATCGGCCTGCAGTAGAAGTAGAAATTTGTTATTAAAAAACAAGAATGGAAACAAACATTGCATTGAGTTACTTTTAGTGTGTATATTAGATAGTAGTACACAATGAATTAAATTCATGCACTACAAACAACAACAACACAAATCACTCAGTCAGCGTCCAATGCATGTCATCATTCATTACCTGTTCCTTCTCATCTTCAGTTAATGGGCAGTCTGTATCGGCTCGGAAAGGAGGATAGCTATAGTAGTCATCATCATGTTCCACTTCTTTTGGAGAGACTGAACGAGGCAAGATTTTAGTTTTTCTTCGATTATGCTACATCCAATCATCATATGGCTTGAGGGCAATAGATTTAGGTTGATTCAGGAGGATGGAGGAGCAGGACTCGGAGGAGTGGACTGAAATGCAGACAGCTGAAACTCATATATGGCAATAAAAGATGAAGACGGTGGTGATGGATTTGTTGTGATTTGAAGTTTCCAACCAGAAAGACAGACACACAAATAAAAGTAAAGGGAGAACGACAGTAAGAAGTGGAAGCCTAGTTGTCAGGGAAGTATAGCTCGTCCTCAAACTCTGGGGGTTCAACCAGAAGTAGGTAATCAGCATCTAACACGCTACTTCCGTCACCTGAGCCGCTGTCCTCATCTTCCTGCGTTGATTCATGTATTGTGTAATTCGGTGGTATAAATTGCTGATTCATTTTAATCATGGTTAACCTCTCCACGTTTTTTGGTGAGAGACTGGTCCTTTTCACTGTTACAATGGAACCAGCAGCACTGAAAACACGTTCAGAAGAACACTGTGACAGGGCAAGCCAGATAGTTTATCGCCAGCCTGCTGAGCACTGGCCATTGGCCCCTTTTGCCATACCAATACCGCAATGGGTTTTGATCAATGTACACCTCTGTTGGGTCATCCAGGTAAGCCTGGACCATCCGGTCAATGTTCAGGGGTGCTACACTTTGTTTGGCCTCTTTTGTCTTTGCATCAACACTGGACCTGGCAAGTCCTTGCTGTAAATACCAATCCTGTGCCATTTTTACTGGGGCTGATGATCCGGTTGTTGCTGTTGTCGATAGTGTTGGTGTTGGTGACAGCTGAGAACCAAATGCACTGCCCTCAGGCTCTGAAGTTGAACTTGACGCCAGATGCCCTGCTGCAGTACTTGACGTGGGTTTGAGGCCTTTGATTACCAGCCGTTCCTTTTCCAATTTACTGGCTGCCTCAGCTATCCAAGTTTTGTACCGGGCAACATCCACTTCTGAAAAAGGGAGTAATGTCTTACTGTTCAGTGCCGATTTGTACCGTGGATCCAGAATTGTGGCACAAATGTAATGTTCTTGTGACAAAATCTTAGTTTGCACCCTTGCATTTTCAGTTAAGCGACATGATAAGCTCTCCAACAACTCATATGCTTCTTTTTTTTCCTCCACACCTATGTACGCTTCAGACACCTCCTTCAGCTGTTGCTCTAGCATGTGCAACAATGGGATAGCTTGGCCCATAGTACAGTCCTCCTTGCTGACTTCACGTGTGAAGACCTCGAAAGGAAGAAGCATCTCTGTAAGAGATTTAACTAGGCACCATTGGTCCATCTGAAGGTTCATGCCTTTCACAGTAGCATCCGCCCATCGCATGACATATTCATTGATTGGTCTGTACTGCTCAAACAGACGGTCAAGCATGTAATACGTTGAGTTCCAATGTGTTGCCACCTCCTGGATGAGTGCTTTGACTGGCATTCTATAGTCACGTTGAATGATCCTCAGCTGCTTCCGGGCTTTAAAAGACAGGCTGAAATGAGTACATATTCTGCGGCAGGTGGTCAGTAAGTTGCTGACTATGGGTTCTTTTTTCAGAAAGTCTTGAACTATAATGTTAATGCAGTGCGCCAAACACGGGACCCTGAAATAGGCACCAACCTCCATGGCCTTAAGTATATTACTGCCATTATCCGTGGCAACAAAACCAATGTTAAGCCCTCTTGGGCGCAGCCATTCAAAGACCTTGCTGTTAAACTCTTCCAAAATATTTGCAGCAGTATGAGATTTCTCCATGGCGAACATGGCTACAGTTACATGTTTCCGAGAAGCATTAAAAATCTCAGCTGTGTCAACAGCACCTACTTCAGATAGCTTTTCTCTAACCCCCACAAAAGAGACCCAGTGTGCAGTGATGCACATGTAATCAGTGGCTTGGCAACTGGTCCACATGTCTGTTGTCAGGTGGATTTTGTGAACAGCACTCTGCTGCAAAGCTTGTCCAACCAATTCCAGCACATCGTGATGTAGTGCTGGAACAGCAACTCGGGCGAAATAGGACCGGCTGGGAACCTTCCATTTAGGGCAGATGGCTGACACAAATTCAAGGAAACCCACCCCTTCCACAAATGAAAAAGGGAGAAGGTCCAGCGCTAACATTTTAGCCAGCTTCGCATTGTACAACCGTGCCATTGGGTGGTTGCGTTGGTACTGCTCCTCCGACCTAAGCATGCTGTCAATAGTAGGCTGGAATATTTTCCTTTGTGGTGCACCTTTCTTCTTGAACCCAGCTAGGCTCAACGACGCAGCACTTTTGCTCATTGCAGTGCCCGGTTGCCTTGGTGTCTCAGGCTGACTCTTAGTACGGTGCCACTGAGATGTTGCTGAGGATGTGGGTGTTACCACACTGCTGGGGGTAGGGCTAGAAATGTCTCCCTCTTGTTGACCTTCCACCGCGATCATATCTTCCCCTACTTCTTCATCCCCAACAACAGCAATGGGTCCAGTTTTACTTTTTTCTAAGTGAAGTAGGTGAGCCTCCCACTTGATACTGTGGTGTTTTTTGAGATGACTTGTTTGTCCTCCGGTACCATAGTTTGTACCAAGCTTACCCCGCCTAACAGCCTGCCGACAAATTGAGCATAGAGCAATGTTCTCCTCCTTACTGCTAACCGAAAAGAAGTCCCAAACTGGGGAGGAGAACTTTCTGGCGCTGCTGGAGGTGCCACTTTCAATACCAGATGAACTGGAGAGTGTGCCTGGAATTTGACTCAGTAGGTGGTGGTTGAGCTGGATGTAGGTCCCTGCCGGGCCTTTGCAAAGGCAAATATGGAAGCTGGAGGTCGTGTTGGTGTTACCTTTGTTGGTGGTATCCGTGCTACATCCCTCGCAGTGATTTTGGATAGTCTAATAATGTTGGTCTCCATCTCCGCAGGCCCAGGAGTGATGTTCATGATGACTGGCTCTTCATCATCATCACCCCCCTCGTCTACATCTACCTCCATAACTCTAAGGCTTTCTGGAACCTTCCTTTTCACTAGCCTTGTCTTGTGGCGTGCATCACTCTCAGGCTGAGCTGGTGGCTTCCAAGTGGCATCTAGATCATCAGAAGCGGGGCTTGAAGAAGTTGATGGACTAACCCTCCTTTTCCTTGCTGGGGGTCTGGAAGACAATGGATCTTCTGGAACAGTGGCTTGCTCCTCTTCATCTGCAAAAAGCTCGATTTCCTGAACTGCCCCTACTTCAGGTGGAACAACTACTATTGTGGGCTGTGGTTCCGGCTGTGGTTCCGGTTGTGGTTGCGGCTGGGGTTCTGGCTGGGGTTGCGGCTGGGGTTGCGGCTGGGGTTGCGGCTGGGGTTGCGGCTGCGGCTGGGGTTGCGGCTGGGGTTGCGGCTGTGGTTGCCCACTTATCTGCTGAGTTTCTGCCTGCGAGTGCGTGGATTGGGTACTACTTTGCGATAATGACATTTCAACATCACTGGTTGTTAGTAGACTGGCTACCTCTGCCACACTCATGGGCTTGGGCCTAGGTTGCTGGGGTGGGCCCACTGATGCGGAGGTGCTGCTCCCAGCTTTGTCCCCGCCGGACACCGCTGCTGCAGGCGTAAGTTTTTTTTTACCAAAAAACACATCGGCCGGCACACCAGTCTTGGCAAGTGCCACTTCCTTTTTCTGTTCCTTCTTCTTCTCACTGGCAACTTTCTTGGTACTGGAGGACCTGGTACCTTTCTTTGGGGCCATCTTCTTCAGATGTCAGCAGGACGCAGGTGCACAAGTTGCAGAGATGTCTGTGGTGGTCACACGTGGACGTGACGCGCAGCAGGACTTCTGCCTGGCAGTTCAACGGGTGATGATGATGACACCTCCTCCTCTGTCTTTTTGTGCACCTAAAAGCAAAGAAGCCAGGAGAAGAACATCAGTGAAATGTTGCATTTGTTGTTGTGGTTCAATTACTAGTAGTACAAACAAACAAATAAAATATATAAGTTAGTGTAGCCATTTGTGAGACTGTCAACAAGGGCTTTCATGGTATACTGTGTACACTGTCAGGAAGGATAGGAAAGAAGAGGAACAACAACAAAAATACAAATGTAATAGAAGTGGACCCTGTTTGGCATTAAATTATTTGCTCATCACATCATTCAGGGAGCTGCAGCTGGCAAAGGGGATGGATGGAAGCAGTAAGCCAAGAGGAAAACCATGCAGGCCTAAATGGCAAAAGCAGCACACTTATAACTCCCACCAGAAATGGCTACCAGCCACATGGACACACACAAATCACAAGCAACAAGCAGGAGGCCTGGAAAACAATGTACTGAAAACAGGCCTATAATAGCCAGGCAAAGGCTGCATGCTAAACCACACTGCTTTGCCTGTAATACAATAAAATGCAAAAACGAAAATCCACAGGGCTAAACAAGGCCTGCAGCACACCACACACAACTAAGGCATGTATTTAACACACAGCCCAAAAAACTGAAATACACCCAAAAATACACATTTTGCAATTCAATCCAATGCCATCCATGCCCCCTAAATGATGTTTAACCCCTTCGATGCTCATGACGAGCTCAGCTCGTCATGCTGCGCGGTTGCGCTGTGCGCATGACGAGCTGAGCTCGTCACGACCCCTCCCGCGATCGGAATGTCCAGCACACGAGCGGAATTCCGATCGCGGTCAAGGGGTTAAATTCAACAGAACACACAGAAACTGTTGTTTCATGCACCCCTGACTACCTCTGCACCTACTGGATGAAAGGCCTGTTGGCAGACTAGGCCACAAGCTTGCAGGACTATGGATAAAAGCACACTACCAGGCTTCAAAATGGCCAGGCCCACAACAACAAGAAACTGAAGACAGACAATGCAGGCCTATGGCAAAAAGCACACTGCCTGGCTTCAAAATGGCCGCCAGCCTCATGGCCAGGCCCACAACAACAAGAAACTGAAGACAGACAATGCTGGCCTATGGCAAAAAGCACACTGCCTGGCTTCAAAATGGCCGCCAGCCTCATGGCCAGGAGGACCACAACAACAAGAAACTGAAGACAGACAATGCAGGCCTATGGCAAAAAGCACACTGCCTGGCTTCAAAATGGCCGCCAGCCTCATGGCCAGGACCACAACAACAAGAAACTGAAGACAGACAATGCAGGCCTATGGCAAAAAGCACACTGCCGGGCTTCAAAATGGCCGCCAGCCTCATGGCCAGGACCACAACAAGAAGCCTAGGCCACAAAGGAAACACATGCAGGCCTTTATGGCAAAAGCAGCACACTTATAACTCCCACCAGAATGGCTACCAGCCACATGGACACTCACAAATCACAAGCAACAAGCAGGAGGCCTGGAAAACAATGTACTGAAAACAGGCCTATAATAGCCAGGCAAAGGCTGCATGCTAAACCACACTGCTTTGCCTGTAATGCAATAAAATGCAAAACGAAAATCCACAGGGCTAAACAAGGCCTGCAGCACACCACACACAACTAAGGCATGTATTTAACACACAGCCCAAAAAACTGAAATACACCCACAAATACACATTTTGCAATTCAATCCAATGCCATCCATGCCCCCTAAATGATGTTTGAAATTAATAAATACATCACACAGCAAAGGAACAGTTGTTTCATCATGTTTCATTATGCACCCACCCATGACTAGCTCTGGGCCTACTGGCTACCCACAACTATTTATTTTTAAAAATGATGAAAAGTACAAAAATTGTAGTTGCAGCAACTGCAATGCCCCAATCAAACAACACCAACTTACTTGTAAAATCTCAAATCCAAAAATCCTCAAATCCAATGATAATGATGCAGCAGACACAAAGAGTGATCCTTCCAGCTCAAATCCAAGTGAAAAATGAACAGGAGATGGACAAAGCACTGGGAGGAGCCTGCTGGACAGGAACAGGAAGTAGGAGACTCTGTGGCACTTCCTCCCTCTCCCCCCAAAAACATTTGACAAAAAAGGACAGCCAAATATCAATCTGGGGTTTTTTTTTCATCCAAATCATCAGTTTATAGAAGGTTTTATGCTGCTCGCGATATTATTCTTCTCCAGATTGAAAATGTTGCGTGTTCGGGATCGCGAGCTTTACCAACATTCCGCCGGATGTCCGATGGCGAGCCCGAATGACGTGTTCGGGATCGCAATATCTCTCGCGGTGCACGATGGTGCGGCGAATGACGTGTTCGCGATCGCACACTCTCGCGTTGTCCGATGGCGCGGCGAATGACGTGTTCGCGATCGCAATCTCTCTCGCGGTGCACGATGGCGTGGCGAATGACGTGTTCGCGATCGCACACTCTCGCGTTGTCCGATGGCGCGGCGAATGACATGTTCGCGATCGCAAACTCTTGTGGGATCGCGTGGCCGGCTACCAAAATCTCGTGGCGCATGCGAACGGATAGGAAAACCCGTCGGAGAATGCAGGAATCCCGGTAAGTCGCTATCGCGTGCGCTAGAACGCATTTTTAAAGCGCGAACAAGAAAATAATTCCGCTACGTCGCGGATCGCGGAATTGTTAGCAATTCCGCGTTCTCTGCGGAACAAAAAATTGCCTAAATTCCGCAAATTCCGCGAGCGGAGCGTAATTTGACACCCAGGGTTACTCAGAACTCATAGCAGAAGAGTCCAAGTGCTGGCAACAAGATGTGGATGGAATCTTTGATATCCCTCAGACTTCAAACAGGAGGCAAGCGCAACTCAAGCCCTTGGAGAAACTTGGAAAGTAGGATGTAAAAAGCAAAGTCCAGTCCTTTCACTGCCCAAGACAGAAGCAGCAGCAGCAGGCCAACAGAGCAAAGCAACACAGCAAACTGGCAGTCCCTCCTGACAACAATCCAGCTCTTCTTCTTGGCAGAATGTCCTCAGTCCAAAAGTGTTCTGAAAATGTGGAGTCAGAGGTCCAATACTTATACTCCTTTCTGGCTTTGAAGTAGGTAAACTTCCAAGGTGAGGTCTTTGTCGTGCACAGGAATTGTCTTTTCCTGACCTGGCTTCAGATACACTACATGAGGGTGGAGTCAGGTTTGTGTGAGGACAGGCACAGCACTTTTCAGTTGTCAGTGACAATTCCTCCCACCACTCTAGCTCAGGAAGGCCCACCCGCCTGATGGACCCTCAGGATATACAAGGCACATTTCAGCTCCCTTTGTGTGACTGTCTAGAGAGAATGCACGAGAGCCCAACTATCAGCCAGCCCAGACGTGGATTCTACAGACAGGCAGAGGCACAGAATGGTTAAGTAAGAAAATGCCTACTTTCTAAAAGTGGCATTTTCAAACACACAATATAAAATCTAACTTCACAAAAAGATGTATTTTTAAATTGTGAGTTCAGAGACCCCAAACTCCACATCTCTATCTGCTCCCAATTGGAAATTACACTTAAAATATGTTTCAAGGCAATCCCCATGTTACCCTATGGGAGCGATAGGCCTTGCAATAGTGAAAAATGGAAATAGCAGAATTTCACTATTAGGTCATGTAAAACACAACTGTACATGTCCTACCTTTTAAATACACTGCACCCAGTCCATAGGGCTTCCTTGGGCCTACTTAGGGGTGCCTTGCATGTAGCGAGAGGGAAAGCTTGGGCCTGGCAAGTGGGTGCACTTGTCAGGTCAAAGTGACAGTTTAAAACTACACACACAGACACTGCAGTGGCAAGCCTGAGCCATGTTTAAAGGGCTACTCATGTGGGTGGCACGATCAGTGCTGCAGTAGCATTTGATTTACAGGCCCTGGGCTTTCCTGGTGCATTTTACTAGGGACTTACTAGTAGATCAAATACGCCAATCAATGATAAACCAATCACCAATACAATTTAGACAGAGAGCATACATACTTAAGAACTGATTAGTAGTGGAAAAATGCCCAGAGTCCTACAATCAACAAAAACAGGTCAGAAAAATTAGGAAGAGGGCAAAACCTTTAGGGGCAGATTTACAATAACTGGTGCATCCCTGCATATCAGCAGGGATGCGCCAATTATTTTGCGTGACTCAAGAAACACCTTGCGCCACTGTTGGAAATGGCCCTTTTTGCAGGGTCACCCCTAAACGTTTTGCCTTCCTCCTGTAGTTTTTCTGACCTGCTTTTGTTGGTTTTATGACTCTGGGCACTTTATCACTGCTGATCAGTGCTAAAGTGCATATGCTCTCCCTTTGTAAATATGACTATGTGAATTGGTACATCCATGATTGGCTTATTTGGTTTATCTGTTAGTCCCTAGTAGAGTGACCTGTGTGTGCCCAGGGCTGTTAAACCAAATGCTGCTGGTGGGCATGCAGCGCTGGTTTGCGCCAACCACAGAAGCAGCTTGTAAAGTGTGTCTCAGACCTGCCACTGCAGAGTCTGTGTGCAGTCCAGAACTGCCATCTTGGCTGTGAAGTGCACCCACTTCCCAGCCCCTGAACCTTCCCTTGGCATCATGTAAGTCACCCCTATGGTAGGGTGCATTGTATGTGTAAGGTAGGGCATGCCTTGGTGTGTGTAGCATGTCCTGGTAGTGAATTACACCCAATTTCGTTTTTCACTACTGTAAGGCTACCTGTTCCTCATAGGCCACAATGGGCAGTTTGACTATTACATGCTATAGTCCTAACTGACGCCAGGAACATGGTAGAAAAACGAATTTAGTATGCCTGAACTCAGAATATTAAAATACATCTTTTAGTGAAGTTTATTTTTATATTCTGTGTTTGAAAATACCACTTTTAGAAAGTAGGTATTTTCTTGCCTAAGCCTTCCAGTGTGCTCTGCTGTTATGTGTATTGGCTGTCTGGTTTTGGAGGGACAGGGCAGGCTGAGTCAGACCTGGGTTGAATAGAGAGATCTGCATTTAGAGTATGGGGAGGGGTAGTTCCTTGACCTGAATAGGGCTGTGCCTGGCAAGGTGAATGCTGGCTCCACCTCCTACTGTGCGTCTGATGGCAGACCCCCTCTTTCTGAAAGGAAAGATGCAGCCTGGTAAACAAAGTGCTCCAGGACTGAGCAGAACTGGTTCTGGCTGGGTTCAGTGACTTGTAGCTTCTGAGAACAAAGACTTTTGGGGTATAAATATCTGTGCTCAAACCCCTACAATTTGTATTGCCCCTGGATCTCAAGACCAACCTCTGTCCAAGGAACTGAAGGAAGCTGCAGGAGAGGACTGTCCTTGTGTGGTGTGCTGTTCCCTGGACTGGCCTGCAGTAGTTTTCATTGGACTGGAAAGAAGAGGGAAAAGGAGCTGTAAGAGAACTTTTTAATCTTGAACCTGCAATCACCCAAGGGCTATAGCGAGAACTAGCCTCCTGACTGAAGTCTCAGGCCCAGTAGACTTCATTTCGTCGCTAAAACCTGTTAGCGAGCCGCCGCAGCCGAGGAGCGTCAAGAAACCCATCGCACGGCTGCCGCTGAGTGCTCGCTGACCAGATCATCGCACCGCACGCTTACAGATCGCCATTTTTGTCGCTAACGAGCCACCGCAGCCGAAGAGCGCTCGGAAATCCATTGCGCTGCTGCCGCTGAGTGCTCGCTGACCCGATCCTCGCCCCGCACGTTTGCGGGCCTCGAAATGATCGCTAAGGTCCGTTTGCGAGCCGCCGTGACCAAGAGCGTGAGGAAAAACATCGCTATCACGCCTTAGCCGCATTTTGTAGATTATTAACACCAACATCCAGGAACTGTGAGTAAAAGGGTCTCCGAGACCACTGCCCCGAACTTTGCATTCCCCATTTGAACTATTTTTGCAGCATCAAGAGAGTATTATTTTTGTACAGTATTGTGGCTTTCTCGTTATTTGGTCTTGTGATAAACCTATATATAAAGATAACTATTTTTGATAACTACCTGTGTTGTGTCCCTTTGTAGTGTCCCGCACTGTATTACTGTGTATGGTCATAAATGCTTAACACACTGCCTCTGAGATTAGCCTAACTGCTCGTGCTACGTTACCACAGGGTGGGGCAGGGGTTGTCAAAGGGGTGCAGCCCTTCACTCTGACTTAGAAAGACGGGTCCCTGCTTGGACAGTGGCCATCCACTGCCAACCAGAGACCCCCATTTCTAACATTGGTGGCAGCGGTGGGATCTGGAGTTGCGTTTGTGACCGCATACAGTAATTCTAGTGTACACTACTAGTGAGTGCAGACCATAACGTACCACATACATATTCGAGGATTTTTTTTGAGTCTATTTTTGATTAAGAGTGTCAGTTATTGATACAATGGCCAAGCCCAGAGCCGTTGACCCAGAAGAGTACTCCTGGGAAGAGGAGAAGATAGATACCTACACCTCTAAGGAGCTCAAATGTTTTTGTGAGAAATGTACAGTCCCTACCACAGGTTTCACCAGGAACGAAGAGTTTTGCAAGGCACTGAAGGCCTGGCTAGCAGACAGGGATGCCCCTGGGAATATGGGAGAGCCTGTGGTGGAGGGAGAGAATGTGGATGAAGTGATTGATGTAGTAGGTAATAAGGTGCTTTCCAGCCCGGGCACGAGTGTGTCGGCGAGGGGTCTGTCCCCAGAGGAGATGGAGGACAGGGAAAGAGAGAGACGCCATAATATGGAGATGGCTAAGATGCAACTAGAAGATCAGAGGGAGAGAGACCTCGAGAACAGGAAGCTAGAAGCTGAGAACAAGAAAATAGAGTTTGAAATGATGAAAATGAAGCTTGAGCATGAGAGAGTATTGAGGGAGCTGGAGATTAAGGCAAAGAGTGGAGAGACCTCCAGTCCCTCTGGTGGCAGCATACCAGTAGTACAGACCGAGAGCAGAGTATACATTCCTAAAGAAGTTAATAAAGATTTCCACAAGAGTGAGGATATTGGGCAATGGTTTGCCGCTTATGAAGTAGCCATGATGTCCCACCGGGTCCCTGAGAAGGATTGGGGAGCGGGGTTGTGGGGACGGTTTGTGAGTGAGGGGAGAGTCACCTTGTTGGATCTGCCCCCAGAAAAGAGAATGGTTTATGAACCCATGAAAGAAGCGCTGATGACCCGCTATGGGTTGACCCCTGAGATGTACAGACAGAGGTTTAGGTCCTGTGAGAAGTTGGAAGGTACCACGTGGGTTGAATATGTGTCTTTTTTTTGCAGAGCAATGGAACGCTGGGTAAAAGGTAGCCAAGTAGAAACTTTGGAGCAACTATATGATTTGATTGCATGGGAGCATCTATCTGATAACTGTTTTCCTGAGCTCCGCCAGCACCTCATTGATTGCAGGTTGACTAACCCTAGGAAGCTTGCTGAGGAAGCGGACCGCTGGGTCAGCACCAGGGTTCGCAGGGGTCCAATGGGAGACTTCGCCAGAGGTGGGCAGGGTCCCCAGCAGAGAAGTGGGGGGGAAAGGGGTCAACCAAGGGAGTTCCACAGAGGGCCCCAAAGTAATGCCCAAGGGTACCAAGCAGTGGTGTCCCAGCCTCCCCAGAAAGGAAGCCCATGCCCACGACAGGTAGGCCTGTTCACAGGGGGCCCCCGACTTGTTATCATTGTGGCCAGGTGGGCCACCGGTCCTTGGATCCCCAGTGTCCTCAGAGGGCTACTGCCGCACCCCCCTGTGCGCCACCCCACCAGATGGCTAGTGTAGCCTTGGAAGGAGAAGAGATGGATGCCCAAGAGGGGTGGGACCCTGTACAGTTAACCCTTGTCTCCCTAGGAGACTGCAAGATGGTCCCTAAACCTGCACTGCCTGACAACACTAAGAAATACAGGCAGTGGGTGACCATCAATGGCCATAAAGTGGAAGCTCTCAGGGACACAGGAGCCAGAATAACTGCTGTCAGCTCCCGGTTGGTGTCCCAAGAGCAGATTATCCCCCATGCATTCTGCCCAGTAGTGTCAGCCGACAACTCAGAGAGCCAATGTGAGGTGGTTCAGGTTCCCTTCGAGTGGGGGGGTCTCAGGAACTCTTCAGGTAGCTGTGAGGCCCACCATGCCTGTAGACTGTCTGTTGGGCAACGATTTGGAGAACTCCCCGTGGGCTACGGTGGAGAGGAGTTCTCACTTGGAAATGCTGGGTCTGCCTGAATGGCGTGTGCCACCACTCGGTCCAGTGGTGGCAGCAAAATTGAGGTATATAGTGATGACAGTGTAGTACACCCACCCAGAGATGTGGTACCTGACTTGAAGGAGGGGGTTGATCTACACCAGGGGATTCAAGGATATGAGGTAGCTCCATTGATGTGCAGTGTCCCTGAGGTGGATTGGGGAACTAGCGCAGGGGCCCATAGTCCTAGTGAAGGGAGGGATACTCTACCGACTCTGGATGAGAGGTGCAGGGAGAGGGGTTCCCCCGTGGTTGAAGTCCTGGTGTATGAGTGTGAGGACCGCCCAGAAGAGTGTGGGTTGAGTGATAGAGACAGTCAGTTAATGTCTCGCCCATTTCAGGAGAGTGGTGTGGGGTACGTGTGTGAGGCACTGGATTGTGAGGTGAAGGTTAGCACCTGCGTGGAACTGTGTAATCCAATTGTGGGAGAGCATATTGTGAGTTCCTATTTTTCAGAACTAAACCAACACCTGTTAGAGTGCGAGTTCTCTGATCCTAGGGAACTTGCACAGGAGGCAGACCTCTGGGTGAGTGCCAGAGGCTCTGTAGAGGCATTGGGGAATGACCCTAAGAGGAGTGGTTCAGATGTCTTCCAACCCAGAGTGGTGGGAGAGGTTCGGAGTGATACAGCTCGGTCCCCTTGTTGTGAGGAGGTTGTAGGGCCTCACATCCTGTCTCGTGGGAGCAAGAGTGAGACTGGGATAGGTCCCGAAGTGCCCCAACCTCAGTCTCCAGGACTGGATGGTTCCATGAGGGAACACCAGGTAGGGAACCTAGTCTGTCCGGATGGACCGTCCATTGTGGGGGGTCTCCCCGTGTTAGGTGAGCTGGGAGTGCCTGTAATCAGACCTCCAGCAGTTCTAGTGTCTGGCAGTACCGCTCCAGTTGGGAGGGTGCAGAAGTCCAGAGTGGGGGGTGAGAGGGGGAAAGAGTCCCCAGTGGAAGAACCAGTGGGTCAGGGGCTAGCCAGAAGGGCTGAGCCTCATAGGATTGGCCATGGTGACGCCACTTCTGTCCTGGGGCATCTTCATGCACTGTCAGAGGGACAGGAGGTCGTGAGCTCTGTGCCAGGCAGACTGTCACACGACACGCTAGGTATGTGTCACCCTCAGGAAGTCCTGGTTGGCCAGGCAGTTATTCAACCGCAGGGGTTGGTCCCTGGGTTGGTAAGTCAGGTCCAGGTGTTGTCTGACCTGGAGGGAGGGACAACTGTAAGCAGTGTCCCGACCATTTTTTTTTCTAAATGCACCACTCCAGGTGGGAGGGTGCAGTATGCTGGAAGGGGGTGCAGAGGGAGGGAGTCCTCGCCTCTGACCCCGGTGCAACCTGAGGGTTCTTTCAGGTTGGTAGATCAGTTGCAGGGTCCAGGCCCTGAACTGGTGGAGGGGTGTGTTTCCTTGAGGGAGGCCTGTGTGCCTCCCAGGAAGTCCTGGTGTGCCAGGCAGACTGTCGCACAACTCTAGAGGAGTGTATTTTCCTTGGGGGAATTGGTGTACTCCCCAGAAGTCCTGGGTTGCCAGGCACAGGTCCAGCCTAAGGGTACAGACCCTGGGTTAGGGGGCCAGGTTCAGGGTGTCCCCCCTGACCTGGAGGAAGGGGCAACTGCTAACAGTGCCCCTACCGGTTTGTGTTATGGGGGCACCTCTCCAGGTGGGAGGGTGCAGGGCCCCAGTAAAGGGGGCAGGGAGAGGGCAGCCTCACCCCTGACCTCCGCCCAGTCTAAGGGTACAGACCCTATGCTGGGATACCAGTTGCAGGATAGAACCCCTGAACTGGTGGACAAGTTGTGCAGGACACCTGCCACAGGTGCCCTGACAATTCTGGAAAAGGGTGCCGCTCCAGGTGGGAGGGTACCAAGCCCCAAAGAGGAGGACCGGGTGTGGGAGAGCCCACCCCAGTCTCTGGCCCAGCCGCTGGGTACAAGCCCAGGGCTGGTGGGTCAGTGTCAGGGTGCCTTGCCTGACCTGACAGGAGGGAGAGTGGACAAAAGTTGCCAAGCACCTGCGGTTACTGCCCCCCACTCTCTGATGCCACAAAGGTTTGAGGAGCCTGAGAGGTATAAGGCCGGGGTCTCACCACTGGCTATTGTCAGTGGCTACTGTGGCTTGTTGTCTATCTGTTGGGACACACCTGGGGGCCAGTTAAGGCTAGGTGCTGCCCGGGTGGTGTCCACAGGTGAGGGGAAGAGTTCTCCATGGGTTGTCTTGGTGGGCCCTGAGAGTGTGGACAGAGGGATCCACCAGGGTTCAGATTGGCGTAGACCTGGAATATGCCCCTGCAGTTGTGGGCCAGTTCCGTGTTCTATCGCCCAAAGCAGGGAATCCTATCAGGGTAGTGATTGGTCTACCCTGCGTTTTGGCTGGAAGGGGGTCGTGTTGGAAATGGCCCTTTTTGCAGGGTCACCCCTAAACGTTTTGCCTTCCTCCTGTAGTTTTTCTGACCTGCTTTTGTTGGTTTTATGATTCTGGGCACTTTATCACTGCTGATCAGTGCTAAAGTGCATATGCTCTCCCTTTGTAAATATGACTATGTGAATTGGTACATCCATGATTGGCTTATTTGGTTTATCTGTTAGTCCCTAGTAGAGTGACCTGTGTGTGCCCAGGGCTGTTAAACCAAATGCTGCTGGTGGGCATGCAGCGCTGGTTTGCGCCAACCACAGAAGCAGCTTGTAAAGTGTGTCTCAGACCTGCCACTGCAGAGTCTGTGTGCAGTCCAGAACTGCCATCTTGGCTGTGAAGTGCACCCACTTCCCAGCCCCTGAACCTTCCCTTGGCATCATGTAAGTCACCCCTATGGTAGGGTGCATTGTATGTGTAAGGTAGGGCATGCCTTGGTGTGTGTAGCATGTCCTGGTAGTGAATTACACCCAATTTCGTTTTTCACTACTGTAAGGCTACCTGTTCCTCATAGGCCACAATGGGCAGTTTGACTATTACATGCTATAGTCCTAACTGACCCCAGGAACATGGTAGAAAAACGAATTTAGTATGCCTGAACTCAGAATATTAAAATACATCTTTTAGTGAAGTTTATTTTTATATTCTGTGTTTGAAAATACCACTTTTAGAAAGTAGGTATTTTCTTGCCTAAGCCTTTCAGTGTGCTCTGCTGTTATGTGTATTGGCTGTCTGGTTTTGGAGGGACAGGGCAGGCTGAGTCAGACCTGGGTTGAATAGAGAGATCTGCATTTAGAGTATGGGGAGGGGTAGTTCCTTGACCTGAATAGGGCTGTGCCTGGCAAGGTGAATGCTGGCTCCACCTCCTACTGTGCGTCTGATGGCAGACCCCCTCTTTCTGAAAGGAAAGATGCAGCCTGGTAAACAAAGTGCTCCAGGACTGAGCAGAACTGGTTCTGGCTGGGTTCAGTGACTTGTACCTTCTGAGAACAAAGACTTTTGGGGTATAAATATCTGTGCTCAAACCCCTACAATTTGTATTGCCCCTGGATCTCAAGACCAACCTCTGTCCAAGGAACTGAAGGAAGCTGCAGGAGAGGACTGTCCTTGTGTGGTGTGCTGTTCCCTGGATTGGCCTGCAGTAGTTTTCATTGGACTGGAAAGAAGAGGGAAAAGGAGCTGTAAGAGAACTTTTTAATCTTGAACCTGCAATCACCCAAGGGCTAGAGAGAGAACTAGCCTCCTGACTGAAGTCTCAGGCCCAGTAGACTTCATTTCGTCGCTAAAACCTGTTAGCGAGCCGCCGCAGCCGAGGAGCGTCAAGAAACCCGTCGCACGGCTGCCGCTGAGTGCTCGCTGACCAGATCATCGCACCGCACGCTTACAGATCGCCATTTTCGTCGCTAACCTCCGTTAGCGAGCCGCCGCACCCGAAGAGCGCTCGGAAATCCATTGCGCTGCTGCCGCTGAGTGCTCGCTGACCCGATCCTCGCCCCACACGTTTGCGGGCCTCGAAATCATTGCTAAGGTCCGTTTGCGAGCCGCCGCAACCAAGAGCGTGAGGAAAAACATCGCTATCACGCCTGAGCGGCATTTTGTGGATTATTAACACCAACATCCAGGAACTGTGAGTAAAAGGGTCTCCGAGACCCCTGCCCCGAACTTTGCATTCCCCATTTGAACTATTTTTGCAGCATCAAGAGAGTATTATTTTTGTACAGTATTGTGGCTTTCTCGTTATTTGGTCTTGTGATAAACCTATCAGTGGCGGCTGGTGACATTTGAAAGTGGTGTGGCGTAAAATGAACGTTGTGCTGCACTGCGGCGAGCGAGCCCGAACAACCTACTGGGGGCTCGGGGGAGAGGGGGGTTCTCCCCGAGAAAATTTTGAAAAAGAATGGACAAATGGTGCATTTTCAAGCAAATTTGAGAAAGCAGGAAGGTTAATAAAGCAATTGTGAAAGTGCAGTTATTACATTATTAAAGAGATGTCACTCAACAACATAGGTAGCTGCTTATTCAGTATACCCAAGGTCATGCCGCCCGCTGCTCCGAGCATACGTGCTTGTGTTTCTAAAACTAAAATGCTGTAAAATATGTGTGTGACGTGCAGCCTCACATACAGTCAGTTGCACACTGTACTATCTGTGTAATGTGCTTAGTGCAGCAATACAGATATAAATACATAAGGAAGTCATCCACACAGACTGAAAACCGTTCCCTTATAAGTTATATGTATCATGTGATTGGGGTAAGCAAGATTCAGAGCTAACAGTGCACTATTAATGCATTTTTTTTAACATAACTGTCCCTTCAATACCTGGTCAGGGGTAGTAAAGGCTATATATATACACAATTACAATTAAAAGCACACACTTACTTTACAGCTCAGTTGTTAACTCTTTGCACTGATGCTCAAAAACAATAAATATTTGCCACAAACCTTGGAGTGATTTGATCAATTAATGCCAATTTCCCAATACCCAGCTCCCAACCACCCTTTACACTTGCAGATTAGCCTTAACAATTGCAGATTAACTCGTTGTAGTGTACATTTGAATTTCTTTCAGGCCAGCAAGTACCCTGGGAGGAAGGCTTGGTTTTGATTAGCTCAGCTGACTGTCTGGCGTTCGTTTCACAGAACAGGAAACACACTTAATGACACTATGAAGTATTTAATTTAAACTATTGAAATTCAGCGTCCCGCAGTGATTGTCACTAATGCTGCTACTAGAGAGGACTAACCAAAAACAAATTAATGTTAATATCTGCATATTGTTTGGCGCCCCTGCTGTTCTAAATCCCTGTTCTGCATTGAGCCCGTGTCTGTTTCACCCAGAAGCAAGCGGGTGAGAAAGCAGGTTGGCGGGTGAGAGGGTGTAAGACATCGAGAGGGGATGTCACTCCCTAAAGAGGGTGAGTTTGCAGCTGTGCAGGCTGCATTGCCGAGGCAAAGGTTTGCACAGCCTTGTGTGTGAATATGAAGCACAAGCCTTCCTCGGAGTATGTTTAATGACAGACTTCAATTCTGCTGGACCGGAAAATATGCATTAGGACACTCCATGATGCCTTTCACACACAATGCAGCACCCACAATCTGGTCCATAGTCGAAGATGGCCCTTTGTTGCAAACCATCTTTGAAAAGCCCAAACACGTAGCCCAATCAACCGGAGCCTTTGCTTCCATATTGCAGACCATGTTTATGAAGAGCTGATAGGTAGCTGAATCACCTGCTCCCCATCATTAACCAAAGTAATGGAGGAAAGTGCTGAGCCTTCCCTGATAGAAAATTGATTAGGCAAACTTCCGGCTGGTAAATCGGCGCACAATCAGGCTACCTTTTTCCATCTTCCTACCATCCTTTGTAAAGAGAGTGTGTTGGGGAGAGAAAACAGCGGGTGAAAATGAGAGAGCGACAGACAGGTCAAGGGCAGTGCAGGGTAGGAAGAAAAAAGACAGGATGAAAGATTAAAGTGAGCCCGACACTACAGCAAGTAAATAAAACAACACTGACCCTCGGGAGTCTTCCAATCAGTGCACTTCAACAGTCCACGGTGGCATTTTCAACGACGAGGCCCAGCTGCTGCAGCTCATAAAAATCATCTCTCTGGCCTCTCTGCTGGCGCTAGAAAATAATGCTCAAAACAGAATACACACGAGGCGCAGAAGCATGCGCTGTGTAACTGTTCGGAGCATGCTCAGGATGAATCCACGGTGATGTGTGAAATTAGTTTGGGATGTGGATTTAGATGAAAGTTGCTAGGACTACAGCAGTAAATTTCGCCTCCAGGGCCAGACTCGCATCAAAGTTCAGCCTCAGATTTTTAACAATGTTAAGCAAGATTGGTGGCTTTTCCTTAACACTGAAGTCATTCCTTGACCCTGGATTACTGTTCGACGATTTATTTCATGTAGGTTATGCAGGTATCCTTTTAATTGTAAAAATACAAACCGGGTGCATTCCTAGACTTTGATGCTGATAAACATGACTGACTAAAACAAAGTTAATCATACAGTAGCTTTACTGCTGATCTCCGCTGTGTTTTGTTGTGGAACGTAGATCTCCCCGCTCCCTATTTCTGTCTCTGAAAGCAGCAACTTCTTTCATTTTCTCTGGCTGTCTGCCCTTTCAAATGAACACTGACACCTAAACATTCAGAGCTCTAAATTTAGGTTCCCCTTAAGAAGCCCTTATTCTTTTTAAGCTCCACTATCGCATAGTAGGTGACATATTTTGTTCTGACAAGCAGGCGTATGGTTGGCAAATCCCCGGTGCACCGAGACCCCTCGGGTGGCTCACAGTCCTCAAGCTGTCAAATTCCACGCTGTTGAAATAGCCCTGTCCACTCCTTCGCCGACGTCAGAGAGGCTAATGCATTTAGGATGCAAAGCAAAGGCCCCCCTCACTATTTTCGCTCATCTTAAACAGGTTGGGAGACCACTCCAGGGCAAGCTCTTTGTTAGGGGCCCGATTTCCTTGACTGTAGGCACTTTCATCTAGGTGCACGAAATGTGCCCGGAGAATCGTGAAGTAAGGAAACCCGGCTTCGGACAGCGAGTAAATGAGCCTGAGACGGTTGGAACTGGACATGCACTTTCAAAAGCCATGGAGGTATTTACAGAAAGACTAAATTAAAATTAGTGAAGCATATTTTTTGTGCTTCGTTGTCAGGAAACTCGGCAGCAGCACCCTTCGTGTTTCCCTGAGTAAGCGGGAAAAATGAGCACGCCCAGCCGGAAGGATGGTGAACTCGCTGGCCAAAAGGTTCAACCCGAGTGCTGTACAACTCCAGGGGCCTACCACAACAACAGATGAGGCTCTCGGCCTGAACAGTCGCGGCCGGCAAGACGGGGGGGCTTCGCGCGGGTGTGGGGGAGCGGGACAGTAATGAAAATAAGATTTAAACTAAACTTACCTTACTACCTCCCTCCCACTGCTTCCTCCGGATCACGCGCCACCGCTCCTGCTGCTCCCGGCCGGGCCGGTGTAAACCTAGGCAGCCTCCTTCCCGTTCCCCTAAGCCAGCAGCGTTGTGATTGGAGGCGGGCGGCGCCCGGCCGGGCGCCTGTAGGCCAGGGGCCATTTTCTCTATGTAGGCTGCATGCAGCCTACATAGAGAACAAGAGAGAGTGCGCAACTGCGCATGACTGGTATGGTCGGCCCTGGGGCCGAACAAACCGTCAGCACCAAAGACAGTGGGCTAGCCACGCCTCCCCTGCACTCGAGAATGAACGCCCACCCGCCCGCCCCCAACCAGGCACTCCTGCTTTCCGCCGTGCGAGAGGCAGAAACATGAAATGGTAGTTTTACCATTTCATGTTTCTGCTTCTCGCACTGCGAGGAAGCAGTGGGGCAACGCCCCCACGCCCCAATGGAGGAGCCGCCACTGAAACCTATATATAAAGATAACTATTTTTGATAACTACCTGTGTTGTGTCCCTTTGTAGTGTCCCGCACTGTATTACTGTGTATGGTCATAAATGCTTAACACACTGCCTCTGAGATTAGCCTAACTGCTCGTGCTACGTTACCACAGGGTGGGGCAGGGGTTGTCAAAGGGGTGCAGCCCTTCACTCTGACTTAGAAAGACGGGTCCCTGCTTGGACAGTGGCCATCCACTGCCAGCCAGAGACCCCCATTTCTAACAGCCACCATGGATGCGCCGCATTTACAATGCGGCGCACCATGGCGCAAGGATAGACAGCTGCGTAACGCATCTGTCGGCGTAAGGGTGATGCAGTGCTGGAGTCGTGTCGCAAGCCCGATGCAACTCCAGCACTGCTCAGGGGTGCCCTATAGTTGCTGTGTTGCGTCACTCCTTACGCCTGCTACAAGCAGGCGTAAGGTTTTGACGCAGCGGGGACATAAAAGTGACTCAGTGAAATCTTGTAGATTTCACTGCGTCACTTTTACGGGGCTTCCTTGCGACGGAACGCCCACCCTGCATACATTATACCTGACGCAGGTATAATGTAGCGCAGGGCTTTAGAACGTGACGCATCTCACTAGATGCGTCACGTTGTAAATATGTCGCATAGTGGCGCATTGTTTACGCCGCCGCTGCGTCACAAAAGTGACGCAACGGCTGCGTAAAAGTGGCGCAAGGGGCTTGTAAATCTGCCCCTTAGGGATTACCATGCAAAAAGGGCCAGGTCCAACACTTCTAGACAGCCACTCACAAAGGCAGAGTAGGTGTGAATGAGCAGCCATCTGCATGTTAATAGGTCATTCTGAGGCAGGATGAGCGATAGGAGCTGACATTTGCACCTGAATACGGCTGTGCCAGTCACCACATCAAGGGTTGCATGCCCCCCTGTACTGAGGCTGTGGACAGGGCCAGGGCAGGAAAGGCAGAGCCTTGTGCACTTCAAAGCATCTCTTTGAAGTTTCCCTACTTCAAAGGCTCAAATGAGTATAAGTACTGGACCTCTTACACCATAATTTTAGTACACTTCTGGAACCAAGGAACATTCTGCCAGGAAGAAGAGCTGCTATTCTATAGGAGGGACTGTCACTTTGCTAATTTGCTTTGCTGATTTGGCCTGCGGATTGCTGTGCTGTAGGAGGGACTGCCACTTTGCTAACTTGCTTTGCTGTGTTGGCCTGCTGCCTCTTGCCTGAGAGTGAGAAGGACTGGACATGCTCTCTAAATCCTTGAACCCAAGTTTCTCCAAGGGCTTGCTGGTGTGCCTCCTGTTATGAAGTCTCAGAGCCATCAACGACTTTCTTCAATTATGCTTCAGCTGCTGGACTCTGCCAAGTGTGAGTCCTGCATTGCCAAGAGGTGCCAATCCAGTCCTGGGCCTTGAAAGTAAGTTCTGCAGCTGTTTTCATCAAAAACCCATGCATCGTCGACTATGAGCCGATTGGAACAGATGCATTTCCTTCGACGCCGACAAAGTGCTGCTTCAAGGATATCTCTGTGCGGCTCGACGAAGATGACTCAGGACTGAACTGAAAGGTTCGACAATGACACATTGACTTCATTGCAAGGGATTTGACAATAACGCATGATCCAATAGCGAGGCTCGACAACGACGCATCGCATTTATTTTCAAGGGACTTGACAACGACGCATAACTTGAACCGATGCATCATGTTCTCGTCGACTACGCATCCTACAGAAAGGTACTGTTTTCAGTGGGACCAGCGTGTCTCCTGTATCTGACATGTGCTCCATCGTGGTTGGCCTAAACTTTTGGATTTTCCCCGGTTCAATGCGACCTCAAGTAACCCTGATGCCCTATTTGCTTTTAAGCACTATATTGCAATTTAATCTTTACAAATTCATATCTCAAGTTCTATTTATTAGATGTTTGTTGTTTTGGTCTTGTTTTACTCATAAAAATATTGTTTATTTTCCTAAACAAGTGTGGAGTCTTTTTGTGGTGTTTTCACTGTGTTACTGTAGTTAATGTTTTGCAAAAATACTTTACTCATTGCCTCTTATGTTAAGCCTGCTTGCTGTATGCCAAGCTACCAGAGGGTGAGAACAGGGTAATTTTTGCTGTGTATCTGATTTACCCTGACTAGATTTGTGGCTCCAGCTTGGACAGGGTGTATACTTCAATTTCTACCAGTATTCATTACTACAGGAACAATCTTTTTCTTAGCACATCTAAAACAACTACACAAAATATTATAAAAACAGCAACAAGACATTATAAATAACGAGAATAAAAAGAACATTTCCAGCATTGTAAACATGTGATTTAAAATATCATATAAATCCTAACACCCTAATACCTACTTCAAATGCTCTGTACTATGAGAGCATGAAAGGCAGAGTAACTTGCAATCTAGAGTTTTTTAGGGAGAAGAGACACATTGCATACCTTATTCACAGCAAAGGTTGTTTTTATCAGTGGAAGCGTGAAGTAGTGTCATGTAGTTCCTATAAATCTATATAGGATTTGCGCGTTTAGACAACATAAAATAAGGGATTGCTGTCCAGACTGATTCCAGACACCCCCACATGATATTTTCACCTGTAGACCAGCTAGCTCACAGTGCCACCATAAGCTCCCCTGACCAAGGAGCAAATAGTCTCTGGCAACTATCGAACATGACAACCCGGACCCCTCAGTGATCATGGAAACAGTACAGTACATTTCGCTCAGTCACTCGTGCTCACTTTGTCTCAGAGAGATACACTGAATAAACGGTGGGGACACTTTCAATAAGCATTTATTGAACCAGCGTCATTCTAGTGTAAAATACGTGTGCTGCAACAACCATACGTGTGCCGAGACAAAAACAGATATATGTTATGTTAATTGTGATTTGTAGAGCGCGTAATACCGGCAGGTCTCTAAGCACTGCGAGAAGATTAGCTATAGTCTCACGAGTGAATGTTAGCCCTGAGTGGTCTATGTTATGCCCAGGTTTCTGTGAAGAGTAGAGTCTTCAGCTTCTTCCTGAATGGAAGGAGGGCTTTTTCAGACCGGAGGTGGCCTGGCAGCCTATTCCATAGTTGCGGGATGAGGACAGAAAAGGCTCGCCCTCCTTTAGTTGTGTAATTAAACCGTTGACAGGTTAGTAGGCCATCCATGGAAGACCTTAGGGTGCGGCCGGGGACGTATTTCCCCAGGCGCTCTTTGATGTATCTTGGGGACTGTCCATACAGGGCCTTGTGGGCGATACAAAGGCCCTTGAATCTAGCCCTCTGTTTGATGGGGAGCCAGTGCAGTTTTTGCAGCAGGGGAGAGGCCCGAGTGAGTCTGGGGAGCTTAAAGATCAGCTTGGCAGCATTATTCATCACCACCTGGAGTTTGCCAAGTAACTTGTCGGGTAACCCAATGTAAAGCAAGTTACCGTAATCTAGTCATGACATGATCAAGGTGGCCACCACCGCATGGTGGAGAAAGAAAGGAGGGGTGATCATTTCAAGAAACCAACGGCCAACCCAACAGACCTGAAAAACTACAGGCACATCTCTCTCCTCCCCTTCGCGGCCAAAGTCACAGAGAGACTCGTAAATGCCCAACTGACCGCCTTCATCGAAGAGAACTCCATCCTAGTTACCTCCCAGTCTGGATTCTGCAGCAACCACAGCACCGAGACCGCCCTCCTAGCAGCCACGGACGACATCCGCATGCTACTCGACCACGGACACACTGCGGCCCTCATCCTGCTAGACCTCTCCGCAGCCTTCAACACCGTTTCACATCGCACGCTCACAGCCAGACTTCACGTTGCAGGGATACAGGGAACCGCCCTCGACTGGATCAAATCCTTTCTCTCCGGCTGAACCCAGAAGGTCAGACTCCCTCCCTTCCTCTCCGAACCCACCGATATCAACTGCGGAGTACCCCAAGGATCATCGCTCAGCCCCACACTCTTCAACATCTACATGGCCCCCTCGCCGCCATCGTCAGACAGCATGGACTCAGCATTGTATCCTACGCAGACGACACCCAGCTGATCCTCTCACTCACGAAGAAGCCCGAAGACACCAGACTCTGTTTCCAGGAAGGAATGAGGAACGTAGCAACCTGGATGAAGAACAGATGTCTGAAACTCAACTCAGAGAAGACCGAGGTCCTCATCCTCGGACCCTGCACCTCCGCCTGGGACAACACCTGGTGGCCCCCCGCCCTCGGGAACCCACCCACCCCCACTGACCACGCACGAAACCTCGGCATCATCCTTGACTCCTCCCTCTCCATGAACCGCCAGATAAACGCCGTCGCCTCCACCAGCTTCAACTGCCTATGAATCCTCCGAAAGACCTTCAAATGGATCCCCCCAACTGCAGAAGGACCGTCACCCACGCACTCATAACCAGCAGACTCGACTATGGCAACGCCCTATACGCCGGAATCAACAAAACCCTTCTACACAAACTCCAAACCATCCAGAACGCCGCAGCCAGACTCGTCCTCGGGACACCGCGTCACAAACACATGACCCATCACCTACGAGACCTCCACTGGCTCCCCGTGGAGAAGCGGATCACCTTCAAACTCCTCACCCACGCCTACAAATCCCTCAACAACATCGGACCCAAATACCTCAATGAGAGAGTATCTTTCCACGTACCCAAGAGAAACCTCTGCTCCGCCGACCTCGCCCTGGCAGAGGTCCCCCGCATCCGCAGAAACAGAACAGGAGGGAGAGCCTTCTCCTACACCGTGGCCAAGACCTGGAACAATCTCCCTGTGAACATCAGACGCTCCCCAACCCTGCACACGTTCAGGAAGGACCTCAAGACCTGGCTCTTTGACTGATCATGAGCTGCTCCCCCCCCCCCAGCGCCTTGAGACCCTCACGGGTGAGTTGCGCGCTTTATAAACCCCTGATTGATTGATTGATTAATTCCTCAACTGCCTAAGCAGGCCCACACAGGTCCCGAACACGGTGGATACCTGTTTGGACAGTGAGAGTTTGGCATCTATTTTGATACCCAGGCTTTTTACTACCGGGGCTGGAGACGGAGTGTCTCCCAGCTCCTGTGGCCAAAATTGGGTGGTCCATGGATTGCTGTCCGTAGTAATGGTCAATACCTCCGTTTTGTCGGGTCGACCTTAAGTGAATTGGCCGTCATCCAGTTTATTACATATCTCTGTATGTCTTGCACCCGTGTGTGGGCTTGTGGGGTGTTGTCAATTTGTAAGATAATTTGTGTGTCGTCCGCGTAGTTAAACACCTGGCAGTCCATCTGGGCCAAGTCCCTCACTAGTGGTCTGAGATATATGTTGAACAGAAGTGGGGACAGTGCAGACCCTTGCGGGACTCCACAGGTTATAGACCCCCTGTCGGACACACAATCACCCATCTCTATTTTTAGGGTGCGATCTGTCAGGAAGGAGGTCATCCACTGAAGTATCGTCCCCCCGATGCCAATGTCCTGGATTCTTTTCAGGAGTTGGCAGTGGTTGACTTTGTCGAACGCCGCCGACAGATTAAGGAGGACCAGGGCGCACAGCTTCTTGCTGTCAGCTGTGAGCCTGATTTCGTCCAGTACTGACAACATCACCAGCTCGGTGCTGTGGTGGGCTCTAAAGCCTGCCTGTCTGTCCCCGAGTAGTTGATGTTCTTCCATTAACATCGATAATGTTTTGAGGATGTTTGTTCCATAATTTTAGCCAGAAAAAGAAGTTGGGAGATGGGCCTGTAGTTTTTCATGTTGGTGGTGTCTGCTCCTATCTTTTTGAGAAGGGGGATTACTCTAGCTTCCTTGAATTTCCTAGGGACCGTCCCTGTTTCTAGCGAGAGGTTAATCAGGGAAAGGACTTCTCCCTAAATCCCTCAATATACTATTACTAGCACCAACAGAGTAAATAAAAGATAGAATTCTACCATAGTGCTAGAACAATGAATATATGCAGGCATACATATACATGACAATAATAATGCATACTCCTACGATGGAACCATAGCTAGATGTACCTAAGTGTACCTAGCATGTATGTAGGTGTATAGGCAAGTATCCCCCTAGAAAAGAGCCAACCCCATTACCTTATGTGAGAGAGCGTAGGTCCCGTCTTGGTCTCGAGTTGGACACTGTGTCAGCATGGAAGTCTTTCTCCTCTGCTTTGCCCAGCGAAGATGTGGTGCTTATATACCCAAAAGGTACCCTCAGGAGTTCTACCTAGATGTGTCATGATAATGTGGGCATGTGGGCCAAGGATGACAATAGTGATGACCCTTATACAGAGTTATTATGCAGAAGATGGTAATCCTGCTGTAATACTGAGAATCCTCATGCATAATATGCGAGGCTGGTTTTCGGGGGAAAACCACATGACATTTATGCAGCACCTAACTAGGTAAAAGGTCAGCACCAAACCTGTTATGTATAACAATGGTGGAACTAATATAGGTAAAAGGTTGTGTAACTACCTAGGCCTATATTGGGGTACATTGGGGTTCATACCAGTAGGTGTTCCCCACGTAGGGAAACCATGTGCTGTGGTAGCAGTCGCTCGATCTTCCTTCGGGACTTGGCTTTATCTGCTTGAGGCTTCAGGTGATATGTGTCATCTGCAAAGTGTTAAGTGCACTAGCAGCAGGTGCGACCATCTCTGGTCAAATCGCTGTTGATAATCTGGGTGAAGGACGACTCTCGACAAGTGGTCAGAGGGCAGCCCTTATGTTCTGAATCTTATCAGAGACTGGTATTTTTGACATAAGTGTAGGAAGTCCTAACATAGATTATGTGCCGCAAGTTATGCATCCCTGATGTTTCCTACAGAACATATCATGCGAAAGGACGTCAATTAAGACTGCATTCTTTTGGATATAGGTCTGAATGTGTTTCTATTTGATCTGGAACAGATATATGACCCAGACAAATGTTGCCTTAAATGCTGTATACATGGCATTAACTGAGGAACCTGATCTTATCACAGTTCATACAAAGATAATGTCTGGCAACATCTACATTTAAAGGCGGACATGGCAATGATTCTGCATGAAATAGGGAATATGGCGATGTTCAGAGACTGAGCTAAGGAAGATGGTACCTCCTTAAACTACAATGGCGTGGGTGCGAGAGGGAGTCGGACCCTAGGGACTTTACGTCAATGCTGTCATCACTACAGTTGCAAATGTTCCCCACGACTCCATGATTTATTATGATGTACCATCTGAGCTCACATCAATACAACCGAAAATGACTCTGAATTTTGCACTGAGGATTTTTCGCCATGCTCCAAAGCTACTTTACACCATTGATTGCTTTGCACCCATCATTGGTTCTACGGTGGATATTTGATTTCACCTTGGTCCTGTGTCTGGACTACTCTAGGAGTGTTTTTATCTTATCATAAGGCTCTCAACAATGATCTACTACTAAATGGACACTATGTTCTAGAAAGAACAATTGCACAACCTGTGATTCGTGAATTGCAGCCGCATCTTTCATCTCACAGAGCTCGAAGAAATCTCTACTCTGCAAACATCACAGCTTATCCTGTGCCAGAGGGCATAGTTTGGGAAAAGGTCCATACCAAATTATGGGATCTACTGAGACATTGCAATTACCCTATGTTTTGAAAGTTTCAATGAATGATGTAATAATTCCTAGTGCTATTTCGGATGAATGGGATACAGACCCTGTAAAATGAATGATGTCTGACTTACAGGCTTATGCCACTTTGAACAATGAAGATCCTTACAACAACTTCAGAAGGATCTAATCACCACTATCAAGCTGATTTATTCAAATTAATTCAATCAGAACCTGGCCATCCAAGGCAATGAGTTTTGGAACAAAAATGTTGAGGAGAAAAGTGGGGAAAGATGTTTTGGCAAATTCAAGGAAAAGAGGCTTTATTTCTGGCATGCATGATACCTAAAGAAATTATTTTCTTGCTTAAAACCACCCAGAAGACCACCTGTCTGGGATTTGGCACCATGACATATTTCATAAAACCTTCTATTCTCAAAGTTTAGTAGTTCGCAATCACAAACTAACATTTCTAATTCATATATAATTGAAATGATCCACAGTGGAACGTATAACTCCACTCAGTTCCCTCCTGAAGGTTTAGATGTATGGCCCGATAATTGAAATACCTGCATGCATTGTTTTCTTTCCAACACTGCACACCCTAAAGCTAATCCACAACATAATACATAAACACCTGTAATAGTTACCACATATAGTATAGGCAAACTATGCCAAGGCTTGGTAGCACATTCCAGTCTTTCAGGTGTGAAAGAACATTTATGATCAATAAAATAAAACATGGATTTTTCTGACTTCCTTCTGGGACCATATCCCATATTAGCATAGCTGCCAAGGTTTCAGATTCCTTATGGGTGACATTTTCATATTTTCAGTGCACTTATGAGTGACATTCATTGACTAAATGTGTGACACTTAGAGTGACATGTTCTAGCAAGCAAAATAATGCAATAAAATCCCTGGAAACTGACAAAAATCTGAAATTACTCCCATTTGAGCAACAAGAAACTCTAAGGAACTCTGTAGCAGGTGCTTTTAAACCTACTATTTCTAAATAGACAGCACCCTCCACCCCCTCACCTCAGCACCAGTTGCGGTTGAACCATAAGTAACAAAGGGATCTCTATGACAAAAGCAGTAACCCACTGAGCTATCCACATAAAATACAGTTCTGCGATATGCTGGTACATGTTCTTTGCAGCAGGCATATTAACCCTCTATGCTACTTTATGGTGAGAGTCATAACTGTGAGTAGACAAAACTCCAACCTCTCTCCAACAGGAACATTAATCCCCTGCATTATCTTTAACTTACCAAGTCACACAGATCTGGGAAAATAAAGCCTGCTGCATTGTACTGCCACTGTCGCTGTAGCTGAACTGTATGTGGAGTCACACTCACTGGCTGCAGACAGCTGGTAAGTCAGTGTCACTGTGATGTGGAGACAGGAGTCTGTTGCTGGCTCGGAGAGGGAGGGTGGCACATTGACAGATGATGCTCCTCTCTGCAGACTGTACGGTGTAGTACTGCGCTGCATCTGCTGTAGATTGAAGTCATGGTGAGAGCTCATGGCGTGGCCCCGTTCTCTTGAGAGCCAAGCTGTGTGCCTCTTAAATGCACTCAGCGCCTGCTCTCACCCTGACAGGACACAGCTCTCTTACACTCTTCACCTTCATACACACGACAGGGCAGCACGTGCCTAGGAGGTTAGGGAGGACACGTATTGTCCTATAATTTAAGTTTGGCGGGCAGCAGCAGCAATTCCTTGGGACCTGGGCCAGCAGGAATTGTCGTTACTGTGATCAGGGTTCATTCAATCAACCAGCTTGCAGCCCCCGGAGTGACCCACCTGTATTCCTCAGGCTGTGTTGCTTCCCTCTTATATGTCTCCTGACACTGAACATTAGCAGTAGGGCTCCACTCAACACGATCTGTCTGCAAAAGATATGACACCCTCCGGGGCATCAAAGCATGATAAAGGTAGGCCTTCCACAATGTCGCACACTGAGCGCTTCACATATAATTTCAGTGGCCGACATGTGCTTGCACGTTCATTCTGAGTTCCCTGTGGCTCGCATCAGCTCTCCTCTGGGTGCACTCTTGTAAAAATGGCTTCATCACTCACCGCTCTCCACCATACACTCCTTGGTGTAAGACCGCACAAGGCGCTGATGCAGGCCCTCCTTACATATTCCAAGCACTCCCTGGGGAAGCCACACATATCTTTTCCTGTGTTTCTCTCCAATAAGGCTACCCCAGCAGTCCTCCAGACAGTGGCAGAGGACTTCTCACCTTGCACATGCCTGTTATCTAGCCCTCTTTGCAGAGGAGCTGAAACTACCACTCTCGTCTAGCAGGAGTCCCCGATCCTGTCCCGCTGTGGTGGCAGGTCCCCAACTCGTACAGCCCACCCACTTCCCAGGACCTGTCTCTGCTCAGGTAATTCTCCGCATACTGGTTGGTTCGCGGCAGCTATCTTTGGGCCGTACAGTGTATTAACAGGCTGCTTCCCCCAGAGAATTGATGGGAATTAGCGTGTAGGTCGCATGGTTCAGGGCTGCAGCCATTGTGGATCAGTGCAAAATGAAACTAGAACGCAGAGTTGGACAAATGAAAATGTATGTTCTAGAAATGAATGGCCACCTTGGAATGACGTACCCCACTTTTTTTTTAAGGTTTTACATACAATTCAGTGACTCTTGCCACACAGAGACCACTGAGGCCAGGAGGAGTCTTATCTGCAGTACAGTGTGCACAGCACTCGCCACGCTGCTGTTAATGCAGCTTCTATTGGGTCGCGGTCACTCCCAGCTTCTCTCTCGCAGGGCAGGTGGTTTCAAGGCACTAATGATGAATGACAAATGTATTAAAGTGCGGTGATGCGGACCACCACACTAAAATGTGCTAGTCTAACCCCTGATGTGTGGTACTTGGCAGGGTTGCATTAGAATTAAACGATTCTTGGCAACTGAAAGCTATGCCATCAATAAAGAATGGAACAAATATTCAGAAAAAGAAGCTGCAGAGAGAATAAGGAAATAGATCAGGAAAACCTACAAACAGTTTTTTAAAGTTATCGACAATGGTATGCACATGCTTTCTAAGAGAGTTTACCCAGCCTTAGACCTCCTTGAAGGAGACTTAGCTCTTTTACAGCATGGTCAGGCTGAGTTAAGAGATATATTATACAACTAAATTGGGCATTAAATACACTCAGATCAGGTTTTGTGCCTGGGCAACTTCTAAACAAAACAGTAACATTTGAACCTTATAGTTTGACCTTAACACAGAAAACAATGGTGGAAAAAAATCACAAATACTTTGCTGAGTATCAAACAAATGGAAGAAGCACCATTTTCAGTTAGTGACCATCCATCTGTCACCTGGCTAATTCACAGAATTATTTCTCTTCCAATTACAACTTTCCACTTTCATGACTTCCAGAAACACTATCATTAGACTAATATGTAACAATGCATTATTCACATCTGTTTCATTTGTGGAAGTTTCCTTTCTCCTACATGTGTTTGAATGGAGATGTCCCTGTGGTTATTAGTACACCCAGCTGTAGACGTCCATTAGGATACTCTTGTCTGTGTAATACCATTTCCTTGCATTGAAGATGTAGCATCTTGATGCCTGGGTTAAGTTGTGTTTATCAGTGACTTCTATTACATCCATCACCACCCACAATGAACTACAGTACAATGGCACCTACTTACCAATCAATCAATCAATCAGGGGTTTGTTAAAGCGCGACTACTCACCCGTAAGGGTCTCAAGGCGCTAGGGGTGGAGGGGGGGTGCAGGTTCCATTCCATCAAGGAGGGGGTCTGTCGAAGAGCCAGGTTTTGAGGTTTCTTGCGAAGATGGGGAGCGATGTTGTCTGTCTGAGGTGGAGCGGAAGGGCGTTCCATGCTTTGCCCGCGAGGAAGGAGAAGGAGCGGCCTCCTGATCTGATCTTTCTGGTGCGGGGGACCACGGCGTAGGAGAGCTGGGCTGATCGTAGGGTCCTTTGGGGTGCGTGGAATTTGAGTCGGCTGTTCAGGTATGCTGGTCCGGTGCCGTGGAGGGCCTTGTGTGCATGGGTGAGCATCTTGAAGGTGATTCTCGCCTCGACGGGGAGCCAGTGGAGTGTGCGCAGGTGCTGGGAGATGTGGCAGTGTTTTGGCAGGTTGAGGACCAGTCTTGCGGCGGCGTTCTGGATGTTCTGTAGCTTGCGGGTGAGGTTTTCGTTTATTCCGGCGTAGAGTGCGTTGCCGTAGTCGAGTCTGCTGGTGACCAGGGCGTGAGTGACGGTCTTTCGGTGTTCGAGGGGGATCCATTTGAAGGTCTTACGAAGGAGGCGGAGGGTGTGGAAGCAGGAAGACGAGACAGAGTTGATCTGGTGGTCCATTTTGAGCTCGGAGTCCAGGATGATTCCCAGGTTGCGTGCGTGGTCTGTAGGGGTTGGCGGGTTTCCGAGGGCGGGGGGCCACCAGGTGTCGCTCCAGGCATCGGGGTTTGGGCCCATGATGAGTACTTCTGTTTTGTCGGTGTTTAGTTGTAGGCAGCTGTTTTTCATCCATTTGGCGACAGCTTCCGTGCCTTCTCGAAAGTTGCGTCTGGCGGTGTTGGGCTCGTTGGATAGGGAAAGGATGAGCTGGGTGCCGTCTGCGTATGACACGATGTTGAGTCCGTAGGTTCTGACGATGGGGGCAAGTGGAGCCATGTAGACGTTGAAGAGCGTCGGGCTGAGGGAGGAGCCCTGGGGGACTCCGCAGGTGGTAGGTGTGGGGTCCGAGAGGAAAGGGGGGAGTCTGACCCGCTGCATCCTGCCGGAGAGGAAGGAGCGGATCCAGTCGAGGGCCTTGTCCTGGATTCCTGCGTCGTAGAGTCTGCGTATTAGGGTGTGGTGGGAGACTCTGTCGAACGCCGCTGATAGGTCGAGGAGGATGAGGGCTACTGTTTCTCCTTTGTCCAGTAGGGTGCGGATGTCGTCTGTTGCGGCGAGGAGGGCGGTTTCCGTACTGTGGTTTTTTCTGAGCCGGATTGGGAGGAGTCGAGGATGTTGTGTTCTTCAATGAATGTGGCGAGTTGGCTGTTGATGGCTTTCTCGATGACTTTCGCTGGGAACGGGAGCAGGGAGATGGGTCTGTAGTTTTTGAGGTCGGTGGGGTCCGCTGAGGGTTTCTTTAGGAGGGGGTTGACCTCTGCGTGTTTCCAGTCATCAGGGAACGAGGCGGTCGCCAGGGAGTGGTTGATGGTGTGGCGGAGCGTGGGTGCGATGGTGTCGGCGGCTCTGTTGAAGATGTGGTGGGCGATACCAAAGGGGATGATGGACGGATTAAACCCAGATCAGTTGACTGGGGGTGAGTGTTTGATTTGCTCTAACGCTCCGTCCATCATCCCCTTTGGTATCGCTTTGTTCGCCCTAAGTTGGCAGGGTATGCCCAGACGTGGGTCCCTTGCTCACTTTGCCACTGGATTCAAGATAGCCAGGCTGATGAGGGTTATGAACCCGAAACCGGTCCCAGGATGCTTGTTTCCGGTCCAGGGAAGACATGGCTTGGCAGTTCGGGCTGGACTGTTCCCATGAGGCACAGGGTCAGACTGATTTGCATATGGGCATGTCTGAACTGGGGTGGTGGAGTGAGCTAAAGAATGATGATGGATTAAACCCAGATCAGTTGACTGGGGGTGAGTGTTTGATTTGCTCTAACGCTCCGTCCATCATCCCCTTTGGTAACGAAGATGTGGTGGGGGCACCTGAGTGGATTGACTTCATTGTTTTCAGTGTGTCTTCGGTAGTGAGGGCTGTCCAGTCGTCAATCGCTGGTTTCCGGGTGTCGGGGGTGGTTGGTGAGGGTTCAGTGTGTTGGTTGTCTTCGTCGAAGTTGTCGTAGATGCTCTTGATTTTGTGGTGGAAAAAGGTGCTGAGTTTGTCGCAGAGGTCTTGTGAGGGAGGGATGTCGGTAGACTCGCTGGTGGGTTGGGCGAACTCCTTGATGATGCTGAAGAGTTCCTTGCTGTTGTGCGCATGGGTGGAGATTCTGTCTTCAATCACTTTTTTCCTCGTTTCTCTGATGAGTTGATGGTGGGCGTTGGTGGCGGCTCTGAAGTTGTTGTGGGCTTGTGGATTTGGTGTTCCTCCAGGCCTTTTCGAGGCGGCGGCATGTGCGTCTGGACTCTCGAAGTTCGGTGGTAAACCATCTGGCTTTCTTGGCACGGGTATTGTTGTTTTTCTTGAGGGGGGCTATGGTGTTGGTGCTGTCCGAGATCCATCTATGCAGGGTTCGGGCTGTGGTGTTGGGGTCGTCGTTTTCCGCAATGGTTGGGGTGGAGTTGTTGAGTGAGGAGGTGAGCTGGTCGTCGGTGATTTTGGTCCAGTTTCTTCGTGGAAGCAGGTGCTGGTGTCTGTGGATGGTGGGTGTTCTGAAGGTGAAGTGGACGCAACGATGGTCAGTCCATGGGAGTTCGGTGGTGTGGCTGAAGGTGATGGAGTTTCCTGTAGTGAAGAGGGGGTCGAGGGTGTGTCCTGCTGAGTGCGTGGGCTCGGTCACGATCTGGTAGAGTCCAATGTTGTGGAGGTTGTCCAGGAGGGATGTGGTGTTGGGGTCCAGTTGGTTGTCGAGGTGGAAGTTGAGGTCTCCCAGCAGGGTGTAGTTGGTGGATGCGATGGCCTGCGGGGAGATAATGTCCGTGATGGAGTTCGCGAAGGGTCCGCGGGGTCCAGGGGGTCGGTAGATGAGGGTTCCTCGGAGGGTGGCGGTGGGGCTGGCCAGTATCTTGAAGTGAAGGTGTTCCATCAGTTCTGTGGGCTCGTCGGGGAGTGTGCTCAGGCGGAGGCTGGATTTGTGGACGATGGCGATTCCTCCTCCTGGGCGGGTGGGGCGGTCCTTCCTGGAGATCTTGTATCCTTGAGGGATGGCGATGTCCGGTCCCGAGGTGGTGTTGGTCTAGGTTTCGGTGAAGAACGCTATGTCCGGGGTGGTGCTGTCGAGGAGGTCCCAGATTTCTGAGGCATGTTTGTGGAGGGATCGGACGTTGAGGAGGATGCATTGCAGGGTCTTCGGTTCGGTTGTGTTCTTGTGGGCGGGTTGTGCTGGATCCGTGCTCTTGGCGGTGGTGCAGGTGTGCCGGCAGCGGTGACAGCTGAAGGGTCCGTGGGTGTCGGCTGGTGATGCTAGCTTGCAGTTGTTGTTGCGGCCTGCGTTGAGTACGTGGAGTGCTGCTGGGTCGTAGCGTTGGCGGGGCGGAGGTCCAGGGTTCCTGGCGCTGGTCGCGGACGGGTCGCAGACGGGCTTGCCTTTGACGCGCCTTCGGTGCACCAGCGGCCGCCATTAAGTAGGGGTCCGGGAGGGCTGGACAGCTGGGAGGCGGGAACGGGAGGGGAGCTAGATTGGGACGGTTGCGCTGGGGGAGGGGCCGCGGGGCAGCAGCGGCGGGGAAAGGAAAAGGGAGGAAATAAGGGATAAAGAAAAAAGGGAAAATAAGCAGAAATAAGGCACAAAAGAGCAGAGATGCAGAAAAGTGCAGAAAGGTGAAAGATAAAAGAGGGTAGAAAAACGAGTGAAAACGAGTGAAAGAGCAGAGCGAGAGGAAGGGAAAATGAGCACAAATAAGGCACAAAAGAGCAGAGATGCAAAAAAGTGCAGAAAGGTGAAAGATAAAAAGGGTAGAAAAACGAGTGAAAATGAGTGAAAGAGCAGAGTGAGAGGAAGGAGACAGAGGTCCACTGGATCACCAGGGATGAGGCGCTGGGGAGGAGGGCCTTGATCACCAACACTCAAGAGTGCAGGGGCAGGCCTCACTTAATGGCGGGGCTGCGAGGGCGGGAGAGCAATTTCACTGACAATGAGTCAGTGGTCTTGCTCGCCTGTCCCCGCAGTGGCCGCCATTAAGTAGGGGTCGGGGAGGGCTAGACAGCTGGGAGGCGGGAGCGGGGAGGGGAGCTGTATTGGGCCGGTCGCGCTGGAGGGGGAGGGGCACGCGGGGGCAGCTGCGGCGGGGAAAGGTAAAGGGAGGAAATAAGGGATAAAGAAAAAAGGGAAAATAAGCAGAAATAAGGCACAAAAGAGCAGAGATGCAGAAAAGTGCAGAAAGGTGAAAGATAAAAGAGGGTAGAAAAACGAGTGAAAGAGCAGAGCGAGAGAAAGGGAAAATGAGCAGAAATAAGGCACAAAAGAGCAGAGATGCAGAAAAGTGCAGAAAGGTGAAAGATAAAAAGAGTAGAAAAACGAGTGAAAACGAGTGAAAGGAAGGAGACAGAGGTCCACTGGACCACCAGGGATGAGGCGCAGGGAAACCTGCGGGTGGAGGAGGGCCTCGATCACCAACACTCAAGAGTGCAGGGGCAGGCCTCACTTAATGGTGGAGCTGCATGGGTGGGAGAGCAATTACACTGACAATGAGTCACTTACTACTAACTAATGTTACTTGATGCTGTTTGAAACCAGGCCAATTGTATCTGATAGCAGTTTCTAAAACAATACAGTGCTGTAGAAGGACCTTGTACCCACCTCCTCAACATGTAATCACAAATGTCCTTTCGCCGTGTACTGATATGAGAGGCATGCATTTTGACAAAATTAGCAAATTAGTGGCAGTGTTACTACAAAAAGAAGTCCCTTTGATTTCTGCAGCAGAAACGTGCAACTTCATTGTTGTTGTTTGTGGTTCCAAGACAGGCACTATATGTTGCTCTGCTGAGGTTACACGGACTTCTGTCTCTGCTGAAGAATTCACTCAGGAGGTATGAGGAATAGTAAAAATAAACTTAACACATTTAAAGCATTATTAAAATTAGTGCTACAGGTTGTATATGAGGGGTGTATATATAGTGTGCAACAAGCAATAAAGGTATTAATGAAGTACATAAATGAATTAATTTCTTGACCCTTCCCTCTTCTATCCCTCCACTATCCTTTTCAATCCAACTAACAGACTCACATGTCCAACGCTCAAATTAATTTCATATCTCCCTATACCAATTCACCACTCATCCTCCTTGGGTTCCAGAGTAGCTGCTACTCGCCGAAAAACACTTGGACATCTCGTCAGGAGTAGTAAGCGCTATATAAATACAATTACAATTACAATGTGTGTAGCTTTAGTGATAGAAAGATTGAGCAATAGTTGTCATATTATCAAGGTCCATAAATATACACCTAGGCCATTCATAGTTATTTACTTGGAATTTTGGGACTTGTAATATTGATTTATCATGAAATCTGTACTGCAAGTCACATTATGCAAAATAGAAAACATGGACTGTCTTACGTAGGCAGAGAAAAATTAAAGATCATACTTCTCTCATTCTGCAGTTTTGTCTTTATTTCCCCCCATAGTGAGGGCGCCCTTCCCGAAGGGGGTGAGATGTAGACAAGCGCTAGGAAGAAGGCTAGCAACCTTATTCCTGGAGAACCTCTCCTTCACCCTCATCCACTCATTCTGCCATTTTTCTTTATTTCCCCCTATAGTCCAGACCTCCTCCCCCAATGCATTGGCTGCATCAGTCACTTCCTACAATAAGGCTGCCTTCTGAGCTCCACTGAGGGATAATGGAGACAGCCCATGTAGTTTTTTTGTAGTTTTGCGCCACAAACCTCACTACAAGGACTGTCTCCTACACAGTGAAATTTTGATCCCTCCTCAGCCAGGCAACATTCTTGGTGGATTCACGATCAGTGACCAAAACAGTAGGAGCAAGAGGCAGATGTTGAAAAGGATTGTAGGTATTGGGCTGTATATATGTGATTGAAAGCGAATCATGTCAGGTTTGATGGATTGATTTCAGATGTATATTAGTTTCCAATAAATTTTATGTGGCAGTCTCCTATTCACTTCCATGTGGAGGTCTCTGTTTGTGTAGACTCCGCCCCCTTTGTATAGTCCGCTACTCAAAACCATGTTGAGTCTCTGCACTTGGGGCTGAGTCTCTTTGAGGTAAACCTGCTTTCTGAGGCTGTTTGAGGGTCCTAGGGGACCAACAATGTCAATCCCCACCCTCATCATCAGGGGAGCCTTTGCTTGCCCCTTGCCTTACACTGTCTTGGTAGGTGAAACAGAAGCGACAAAACACCTTGACCTTCTCAGACATCTGAAGCCAATAAAACTGATTGCCCAGCATTTTTTAGGTCTTAGTCTGTCCCAGGTGCCCAGCCAAGGGAATATTGTGGGCAGGTTAAGGAGGAACTCCCTGTACTGTTGGTGGAGAGGTGTGGTGCAGCGGCCAGGGCAGCTGACTCCGGAGCACAGGGTTCACGGTTCGATCCCCGGCTCCGGCGGCAGCTCAGCTCAGCACCATGTGACTCTGGGCAATAGCTCACTTAATTTCCACACCGGCCCCCAGCGCCTTGAGACCCGTAAGGGTGAGTAGCTGCGCTATATAAAAACGGCCTTATTTTGTTTACATTTTTAGGGACCACCAGTTTCCTGGATGCCACTGGTTTGGGGTTCCCTGGGCTCACTGTACAGGAGCCCCTCCTCCCAGTATACCTTATGGGTACCACTGGTATCCTCTTGTTCTCGGTAACCTGCCAAATCTGGCAAGTTACCTAGAGCAGTTTCTTCTTAAGGCTCCAGGCCTTCCTCCTGAAGGTTGGGCTCCTTCTAGGCCTGAGGACTCTTGGAAGGCGGGTGGCCAGCCTTCCTGCTCCTCCTCTTGGTTCAAGGGACCTTGTACATTGTTTCAGGCTTCAGGGGCAATTGGATTTCCGTCACAAACCTCCTGTGCTCTTGTACTTACACACACCCATTCAGGGAGACCCATCATTGCCTCATGGGTCCTTCTTTCCACTTCTGCCCAAGCAGAGGTTTCCAGGCCATTAACCATTAGAAAATGTACTGGGATAGCAGGGACAGAGCTACCTTCTTTGGGCCAGTAACACCTCCCCACTCATAGTCCACCACAGACATGGGATGGGACTTTGTCACATTGTCAGCAATGACAATTTGGTGTACCTCCTCTGGGAGGGTCTGGTCTCGGGAAACCAGTTTGGCCATCACCATGGTTAGAATAGCACCTTTAGCCCTCAGAGCATTCACCTCCACCCCATTGACTTTTGGCCACAGCCAATCCTTTTCCATGCTGGGAAGCCAGTGGGCCAAAGGTTCAACATCCTCCACACTCATAGACACAAAGTCGGTCTCGGTGTATCCTTTGGGATCTCTAGGGGCAACTTCCCACCCTTCCCTACTCTAGCCAACAACTTGGACTGGTCGCCTGTGGGTCCTTTTTTCATACACATTGAGTCTCCCATCTTTGCCCTGCTTGAATACAATCACAGCAGCCCACAGCCTTCAAATGGGCATACAACTTTCACAGTTTCATAGTTACCCCCACCTATTTGAATGAAATGTGGCTCTGAAGCCCTACCCCTGCTTGGCATCTTTTGGGGACTCTTTGGGGCTATTTTTCTTTTTATCTTTTACCCCTGTTTCCCCTGAAGCGGGGCCTGACTTCCTTTCTTTTGGTCAACGCCCTGGGACTTTTGCTGGCTGAGGTACAAGCCCACTCATAGGCTCTCTTGCCCACTACCCTGGGGATAGACAGCTTAGAGTCCACCAGATGCTCATGCAACTTCTCTGAGTAACGATTTGCTAGAATGTGCTCCTTGACAATTACATTTTAGAGCCCTTCAAAAGTGTCTACTTTGTTGTCCTTAATCCATCCATTGAGTTCCTTCACTGAAATGACAACAAAGTAAACCCATGTCTGTGTTGTCCCCTTTTGTGTTGTCGAAAGCTTCTGTCTATACTCTTCAGGAGTAAGTCGAAAGAGATTAATAAGTGCTGCCTTGATATGTGGGTAGGACTCTGCTATCTCATCCTCAAGAGTGAGTAATCTCTCCCAACAAAATACTGGCACTAACTCCCAGAGTAGTTTCTCCCAGTGTTGTGTACCCATCTTCCTCATTCCTGAGAGCTCTTTCTTGTAAGACCAGCCACTTATCTATATCATTCCCCTGGACATAAATGGGACAATTCCTTTGGCCAATCTGACTTCTTGGACACACCTGTCAGATATCTCAATTGCTTTTGTCGTGCTACCATCTTCTCTGGGCACAAGGCCCTGCCTGGCCCTTCTTTCCTCAAAGGTCAGTCTTCTCTCAACCAAGGCTATGGCTCTTTCCTTCAAAGTACAAAGCTGTCATGTCCTTCTGGGTGGACCTGTGGCTAGTGATGGAGCTCACTTGGCTGCTGGCTCTGGAGGCCAAACTTGCCTAGTATTGGGGGCTATGTGCCTACCTGCCCTATTGGTTTCTTCAATGGCACTGTTGCCATCCTTCTCCACTCCGTCCTCTTTCCCACTACCTTGGGGTAATACCTTCTCTAGGCATGGAGGTACTCTGTAGGCTTCCCCCCAATCTCTGAGGACGGCCTGCTCATTTTTTCTGGCCTTAGCCCCCATATTCATGCTCCTGTCCCTACAAAGTGCCATCAACTCCTCTCTCTTGAGGGTGCCAGGTTTTCTATGTTGAGATCCATCCTTCCTTGCTGAAAAGGTGACACCTTGACTTTTTCAAAACTTTAGGAAACATCACAATTTTCTCAAATGCTTCTGAAATCACTTGATTGGCACATTAACGTTTTCTAGGTCTCACGCTTGTTGGATTCTCAGTGGTCTCACCCTTCAACAACTGTATGGTACTACTAAACCCCAGTTCTAGAATCCACTGCTAGGCACCAATGTGAGGAAATAGCGTGTATTGTATGGTGTAGTTGTTAGATCTTACTGTGTAAGACATTGACCAACTCCTATAGGACCAATAGATTTCATTTGACAAATATGTAGCTCATCCCTGGGTAGGTGTGGCTCTGATCAGTCAGGCTTACACAAAGAAACACATGTAAAGCATTTAAACAACACCAAAACAATTGCAGAAGAAGTTCAGGAGATACTCAAGAAATCCAACACCAATTTATTAAAATAGACTATTTGTTATATATTTTTAGACACCAAAATCTAAAATGTTCACTAGACTGTTCCGAAGCTATGGAATTTACAAGGTATAGTAAATCAACACTTTTTACTTAACCATGAACAAGCACTGGCAAATTCTACAAATTTGACACAAAAAGTTTTCGAGAAAAACCTTGGAAAGTATCATTGTATTCACTTTGAGTTAGTTTAGGTGACCAACCTCTGGAAGGGAGTCAGTCAGGGTGACCAGCAAGGCCCTCAGAAACAGTTGCGTCAGAGGAAGAAGATGTCTTCAGTTAATTCCAGGCACTTTTCTCTCCTTGACATAGACTCCTATGGAAGTGGTTCTCCTGATACAAGGGACAAAGGATGCTGAATATGCTCAACGCTGCTGTGGATACAATGCGGTCGATGTGTTTCTGTAGGAAAGTGCCCTTTTGACATGGTCACCCCCACGGTTCCCTGATTAAATATCGATGTAATAAATATAGACATACACAAATATCGATGCAAAAATATAGAATACAAAAATATCGACTCCCTATACTTAAACAGGTAAGTACAATAATATTGAATCAAAAAATATCGAAGTAAAAAATATAGATGTAAAAAATATCGACTTAAAAATATATATAACTTAAATAAAACATAACATATTAAATATTATTAATATTTTTAACAAAATAAATTACATTTAATATATATTTTAACTAAATATAACAAATAAACTTACTTTAAAAAAATATAAACACACAAACATAAAAATGTATACATATACACATATTTACTTAAATATATGTTATTAACTATTATCTTTATTTAATTTATACATTTTTTAAATTATATAAAAATAAAATATATACATATATCAATAATTTAAAATAAAATTAAACATTCTATAATTAATTGAAACATTAAACTATTAAAAGAAAAATAAAACATACATTTTGCAACACAATAAATACAACAGTAGGGAAAATGTTGGATAGCGGAGGGGTAAAAATGAGTATTCCCACTCCAGTGAGTGCAACAGTAGGGAAAGTGTTGGATAGCGGAGGGGTAAAATTACTATTCCCACTCCAGTGAGTGCAACAGCAGGGAAAGTGTTGGATAGCGGAGGGGTAAAAATTACTATTCCCACTCCAGTGAGTGCAACAGCAGGGAAAGTGTTGGATAGCGGAGGGGTAAAAATTACTATTCCCACTCCAGTGAGTGCAACAGCAGGGAAAGTGTTGGATAGCGGAGGGGTAAAAATTACTATTCCCACTCCAGTGAGTGCAACAGCAGGGAAAGTTTTGGATAGCGGAGGGGTAAAAATTACTATTCCCACTCCAGTGAGTGCAACAGTAGGGAAAGTGTTGGATACCACACCAATAAAAAAGACATCAACATTTTTATTACATTTTATTTCCATAATTAACATAATTAATATCGAATTTAAATATATTATTATTAAAATATTAAATACAACAGTAGGGAAAATGTTGGATAGCGGAGGGGTAAAAATTAGTATTCCCACTCCAGTGAGTGCAACAGCAGGGAACGTGTTGGATTGCGGAGGGGTAAAAATTACTATTCCCACTCCAGTGAGTGCAACAGCAGGGAAAGTGTTGGATAGCAGAGGGGTAAAAATTAGTATTCCCACTCCAGTGAGTGCAACAGTAGAGAAAGTGTTGGATAGCGGAGGGGTAAAAATTACTATTCCCACTCCAGTGAGTGCAACAGCAGGGAAAGTGTTGGATAGCGGAGGGGTAAAAATTACTATTCCCACTCCAGTGAGTGCAACAGCAGGGAAAGTGTTGGATAGCAGAGGGGTAAAAATTACTATTCCCACTCCAGTGAGTGCAACAGCAGGGAACATGTTGGATAGCGGAGGGGTAAAAATTACTATTCCCAATCCAGTGAGTGCAACAGCAGCGAAAGTTTTGGATAGCAGAGGGGTAAAAATTACTATTCCCACTCCAGTGAGTGCAACAGTAGGGAAAGTGTTGGATACCACACCAATAAAAAAAGACATCAACATTTTTATTACATTTTATTTCCATAATTAACATAATTAATATTGAATTTAAATATATTATTATTAAAAAAGATAATAAACATTCATTAACTACACATTCTTTAACACTATAATATCCACAACACACACCTAAAATTAATTACACAATTACAATCAATAATTAATTAATTAATTTAAATTAATTAACACCTAATTAATAATTCATCAATAAAAAATAAATTACTTCCCACCCTTCCCACCATTTACACCTATAAACACCACAACACACACCTAAAATTAATTAAACAATTAACATAATTAATTAATAATTAATTTGAATTAATTAACAACGAATTATCAAACAATTATTAATAAATTAATTTACACATTTAACTCTATAAAATCACAATTATACAAATATGAATAAATATAAATTATTCAATAAATGTCATATAATTCAATTACTTCCCACCCTATTCCCCTATAAACCCACAACCCCCTACGGAACTAAAAACGCAAAATTCAATAAAAAAAATATATTAACTACTAACATTTTAACACATATAATAAAAATACAAACAATTCTCATACAAAAAAACAAACAGCACACACATATAAATATATACTAAAATACATACGATTAATAAAAAATCGATATTTTTAACAACTATGGGGTCTATTAGGATGGCGGTCGGAAAACCACCCCGACCGCCATGGTAGCGGAAATTAACTGTCCGGCGTTACCGCGGCAAAACCGGTGGTCCAATTAGGATCAACTGCCCAAAAAATCCGACCGCTGCGGAACGAGGCCACCAAAGACCGCCTGTAGCGGGCGGAGCAGCCCAAAATCCATCCACAGCAGTCGGATTCATGGCGGAAACACACCAAACCACCGCCGGGACAGCAGAGAGACCGCACGGAAAATTAGGATATCCCCGATGTGACCGCGGTACGTTCCGCTGTTTCCGTCCGCCGCGGTCGCAAACAGTGATGAATGGGAGATACGGCGGAAGGGCTGCAGCATAGCCATCGCCGCGGATGCACCGTGAAAAAATGGTGGCCGACTAAACAAGCATTGGCATAGCCAATAGGTCTCGCCTTTGGGACCTTATAAGTGCTTAGCCAGAGGTTTTGGTTTGTCCTTGGTTTGTGAAATTAGCTACTTGATATGCAGATGACAGTCTCTTAGAGGATTAATTTTTCTGGCTGCCCGGCATTAATGTTTTTGGTAATATAATGAATAAAATATATTATGAAAGCAAACTAGAGGGAGTGACACTGCACAGCAGTTTTAAATATGTCCCCTAAAATTATACTATGCCTGTTATGTAGCGCTTACATTGCTGAGAAAGTAAACAATACAAAACAAGGTGACAATAACAGCAGTTTGGTTTTCTAATGACTCGTTTATAAATAATATAGTACTCTGTATCTCAGAAAAAGTGTCCATGCTTAGTAATAAGCCAATATAGACTTGCGTTACCGGAGCGGTGGAATGTGATAGATAAATCAAAATAATGGCTAAATAGGGTCGAAAATAGCATTTAACTGGGAGGAAAGTGCAACTTTTTGACGAGCAGTTGGATTGTGTAATCGCTTGCAGAAGGTTTGATGAATTCAAAACTCACAATAAGAAAATAAAGCATGACAGCTCTAATTGAGCGAATTCCGACATGAAGAAATGTGCAAAAGAAAATATGCCCAGGAATACCATAAGTCCATTTCTAGTTTGATCTGCTTTGTTAAAACTGTTTCCTTGTACAGTTTTTTTAGCCTTCTGACGCATCTCATGATGTGCATTCGGTGCAGAAATATATCTCACGATGATAAGAGTGAGCCGCCTGTCTGAAGGCAGATTTTGATACACTTTTTATTATTCAACCGATATGTGAGCAACTCACATTTGAAATTCTGCCAACGGAAAGCGACCTTTTATTTTATTGCGAAAGTTTGATACATATTTTATAACATGCTGCAGTGGTGATAAATTGACATAAAATAAGCAGAGGACCATGCCATCTGGTAAAAATAGAAAGAAAAGAAGTGGCACAGGAGTGGAGAGCATGTGACGCAACGGCAAGAGTTGCTGACTTGAGAGCTTTGGATCCCTGTTCGAGTCTCAGCAACGCAACATCCTGTGATTCTGGGCAAATCACTTCATGTCTCAGGGTGTTAAGTTGCGCTGTATAAATCTGCAGGATCTTGTACTATATTATACCTCATTGCTCACGTATTCCATGGAAGGTGGCTGCTATATGGGAAAGTGGGAGCAGTCTTCATTTCTTTCTTCAATGCTGAATGACAAAGCTGTTCTCAGAGCAGGACCCATAACTGAATGATTCTAAATAGGCTACATCCTGATTGTATGCTCTCAGGTAGTGTGCTTCCCTGCCCACTCTGTCTGCACACCCGGAGCTGACTCAAGGTGCGAGGCAAAGCAGAGAAACGGTCATGACGGGGAATGAGAAGAGAAGCAAACCTGACCCCGCATGCAAATCCATGATCCCCTGTGTATCAGGAGCACCCCGACAGATAAGAAACCCAGCCACAGGGTGTGCAGGTATGTCCAATGATTCGGAAAACGGGATCAAGCCACAGAGAGACTGTCCCTAAAAACAAACTCATCCTACCCTCGAGTCTCGAGGCAGAAGCCCGTATCTAGAGCATCATCGGTGTATTTAAAGGGAGGTGAATAAGCTCAAAGCAAACAAACCTGACGAAAATAATTATGAAACCGAAAAGCTGATGCACAGCTAAGGTAACATATCACCCAATTTGAATCCCGTTGGAGCTGGCAAACGAAAAAAAAAACATACGCTGAGAAAGGTCTCACCATTCCTCAATAAGCACTCAATTGTTTTTGTTACGGAAAATGTCTCCACCTCCAGGTTTCGCAACAGACAGTGCAAGGGAGGGGGCGAGGGGGCATATAGTTTAAGGTGAAACAGATCTATTTCACACTTAACATTACAGTGTTGAAACGTAGTGAGGACAGAGTTCCGTTTGTGTCTGCAAGGCAGCAGGAAAACAGAACAAGATGGATGTTAAATAGGGGCAGTTAGACTTGGAAGAACCATGTTATTAGTGCTTCCTGAAAGTGCATCAGTCTTGCAACGCCATGTCTCTTGGCAAAAGGCTAGGCATGGCCTTTGAGCTACAGGCGCCTGACTGGGGAGTTTCGCATAAATGGTCATGACATTCTTTGTGGAGTGCACCATATCTGCGAAAAACCTGAAAATTATTGGCCAGGGAACGTAGTGACTCCTCCAGAAGTCAGAACAAAGCAAGACAGTGAAAATGGGCATGCGGGAAGAGCTTGAAAGCGACACCGAGTGGAAAACGCAAACATGCGGCGAGTGCATTTGTCAGGGACTGTCCGGGACTATGTCGGGAACACAGTCAGGGACTTGGGCAAGGACTGGGAACAGGATAGAAAACGAACACAGAGAGGAGTACAGCGCTGCCCAGGATCACACAGGAAATCAGAGGAGAAAAGGGATCCAAAGGGGAAGCCTGTACAAAGGAACAAGATGGCTAAGACTCAGAAAGGAAGGGCACTCACAAGGCAATTTAGCATTCAGACTAACTACACCCAGGACGGACGTGCAAGACATATATATAATACAACATTAACAATAAAGGGGAGTGTGGGGTAAAGCACTCAGGAGCTCCACACGGTAAGACTGAAGCTCAGTAAGTTCCTCACCCACAATTGCTGTTACAGATACTGACTGAAAATACCCACATATAGGATATGTATGCAAAGGCAGGGTCTGTGGAGCTTATACCTATGGTGATGTTATAACAGTAACTCAAAGACAATATTCACAGTGAACAAGAAACACCACCTAGGTAGTCAGCTGTGCCCACGGATCCTGGCGATCAAACAGGAACACGCAAGGCAGTAACAGCAAAGGGGTAGAACTAAACACAAGCACAATAGACAAGGAGCTAGCAAGGAGGAGTGTTTAACAGGAAAGGAAGGAAATCACAGGGCACACTTGGCAGAAAGCAGCTAACACACATACAAGGTAACAGAAGCAAGACAGCAGAAATAGAAAGACAGTAAACTAGAACTGGAACCAAGGAAATGGGAAGAAAGGCAGGGACTGGAAAAGGATATACAGAAGGGGAGGCTACAAGGGTATACTAGAATAGTGCAGGTTCAGGAATCAAGAAAACAAAGTAGCATAGGGGGCAGTGCTGGGGCAAGAATTGAGCAAAAGCTCAGGAGTCAAAGTAGCACTGCAGGTCAGGAACAAGGAAATGATAAGGCTCAGGAATCAAGGTAGCACTGCAGGCAGTGCTATTTCAGGAACAGGGAATTACTAAAGCTTCAGGAGTCAAGGTAGCACCCTCAGGCAGTGCTGGTTCAGGAAACAGGAAATAGCTACAGCTCAGGAAACAAGGAGTCAAGAGAGCACTGCAAGCAGTGCAATTCAGGCACAAGAAAATAGCTGAAGCCCAGGAACAGGAACTAATAACCATAGCTCAGGAACTCTGGAAACAAGGTAGCACTGCAGTCAGTGCTAATTCAGGTACAAGGAATAGCTATAGCTCAGGAACTCAGGAAACAAGGTAGCACTGCAGGCAGTGCTAATTCAGGTACAAGGAATAGCTATAGCTCAGGAACTCGGGAAACAAGGTAGCACTGCAAGCAGTGCTAATTCAGGTACAAGGAATAGCTATAGCTCAGGAACTCAGGAAACAAGGTAGCACTGCAAGCAGTGCTAATTTAGGAGAAGGGAACTGCTGCAGTTCAGGAACAAGGAATACTAAGGCTCAGGGGTCAAGGTAGCACTGTAAGCAGTGCTAATTCAGGAACAAGGAAAACAGCAGCAGGTCAGGAAAAAAGGCAGAACTAAAGCTCAGGAAACACTGGAAACAATAGCAAAAGCTCAGGGAGCACTGGAAACAAGGATCAGTCTCACCGGTAAACAGCTACAATGACCAACACTGGGCTGAAGGGAGCTGGGGCTTAAAAGAGCTCACAGTAATCACATGCAGCAGGTGGGAGCAGGCTAGCAGCAGCCAGCCACAGGTGAACTGAATTCCTCCACCCATCCTTGGCGTGCAGGGGTGGAGACAAAGCAGTGAGCAGGGAATTCTGGGTAATGGAGTTTCAGGCATGAGCAGGATGGCTTCCACAAAACCCGGCATGGATTGGGAATGGATGTCAATTCCCAAATAGTGTCTAAAGGGCTGGAAGTCAGTATGTACATGAAGGGGAGGGTCTGGAAGCATATTTGAATACTGGAAAGCCCCACAATTCAGCCCCCTGGTGGTGGGCACGAGAGCACAGGGAGTGAATCGTGAAAGTATTGAACCGGACAGCAGGCGACTCTTTCATAACATAAACAAGCATTGGCCGTGCGGCCGTAAAAGTAACGCCGCGCGGCCGCGCAATGAAATAATAATTTAAAAAAACGCGAGTGGTGACGCAAGTTGTGCGCACGTGCGCGCGCGATGAGAAAAAGTGCTGTGCACGTCGCGCGCGCTTGTGTGCGTAACCGCACGCTGGCCGCCGCTTCGGAGCACTTTCAAAAGCTCCTTACTAAAGTCTCGCAGAGCAGCGCATGCGCGCTGGCTCAGCGAGACCTAAAAAACCAGAACAAGGCCACCAAGTGCACAGAGCAAACTAGCCCTGCCCCCCAAAACACCTAACACATCCCCATGGCAAATTAAAAAATACAAATCCCAGCACAACCCACACAACAAACCTGACAGCAATACTCCATCTTGACACACCCACATAGCTGAGCATAAAACCAGCCCCTTGCCTTACCAGAATTCTTTGCAATACACCTCAACTGAAGGCCCCAACACCAGAGCACAAAGGAGAGGCAAACCTGCACACATCACACCAGCACAACAACACACACACACACACCACCTACACAACCCCCACCGCCCCCACAACTGCACCACAAAACATCAGCACATCACACACCATGGCACCACAGAAAATGCCCAAATTCACAGAGAGTGAGTTGTCAGTCATGGTAGATGAGATAATCAGAGTAGAACCACAATTGTTTGGTAACCTGGTCCAACAGACACCATTAGCCACAAGAAGTCAACTGTGGGTAAGGATAGTTGATAAGGTCAATGCAGTAGGGACCACCCCGCGCAACAAACAGGAAATCATGAAGCGGTGGCATGACCTGAAGAGTGTTGTCAAAAAGAAGAGGAACAAGAACCATGAGCTGGCTCAGAGGACTGGCGGTGGCCCTCCCATTCCACCAAAAACATTCACTGCATGGGAGGAGAAGGTGCTTGCCATACTGCATCCAGAGAGTCTCACAGGAATAGCCGGGGGAGTGGAGGCGGGTAAGTACCAACAAATGTATACCATTACACTGCTATGTACTGTCTTGCACAACTGCAAAGCCACACCTCCGAGGCCCAAGTACATTCATCTGCACCACAATACCCAACACAGGTCTCACGGATGTAACATCCACTCCATCTGAAACACCCCAAAGGTAGCCAACATTTTCAGGGTTGTATGTGTCCAGACAACCAGCACTACAACTCTCACCAGGCCCCCTGTCCCACCCCTGAGCAGGATGTAGCACTCCCCCCACCCAGAAGCATGTGTCAGTCATTGTCTGCTTCACCCTCACCTAACAGGTAGGCAGCCATCTTCACAGGGAGGTCTGTTTGTGGGTGGGAGGCCTGCACCACTACTCCCACCATGCCCCTTGTTCCCCAGCCCATCAAGAGGGAGCACTTCCTCCCACCCAGATGTATGTGGCAGCCATTGCATTGTACACTTCAAACTAACAGGTAGGTAGCCATTTACCAAGGTTGTTCTGTTTGTGGGTGGGAGGCCTGTACTACTACTCCCACCATGCCCCCTTGTTCCCCAGCTCATCAAGATGGAGCACTCCCTCCCACCCAGATGCATGTGGCAGCCATTGCATTGTACACTTCAAACTAACAGGTAGGTAGCCATTTACCAAGGTTGTTCTGTTTGTGGGTGGGAGGCCTGCACTACTACTCCCACCATGCACCCTTGTTCCCCAGCTCATCAAGATGGAGCACTCCCTCCTACCCAGATGCATGTGGCAGCCATTGCATTGTACACTTCAAACTAACAGGTAGGTAGCCATCTTATGCTCTCTTGTCCCACCCCTGAGCAGGATGGAGCCCTCCACCACACACACACAGAGATGTGTCACTAATTCCACTCAAATGTGAAAACAGAACAGGTAAGTAGACAGTGCATGCACCAAGCCATTCCTCTCAAAAAGCATGGTGTCATATGACAACACCAGCCCCCACATCCCACCAAAATTGACACAGATCCAATTGCCACTTACAGTGTGCAGACAGCTAAGCAAATGTAACTGTCACAGCAACCAAAGTGTGACTCACTAATTCACATGTTGAAGAAAGTCTGTGCACAATCATGTCAGCACAGAATGCCATGTGTAAGTGCCATGGGGGCAGAGCATCAAGGACCATATGAAAACAAAGCAAGCATGGTCTGTAGTACAAATTGAGATTTGCACATGAAATGACAAAGGTATGCATGAGATAACAATGGCTAGTTCATGCTCAGATGTAACGTCTGCCAGGCAGAGTAATCAACAAAGATGCTTCACATAAATTTGTTGTTGCGCTAGTCGTTAGATGACAACATGTCCTTGTAATCACAAAATATGCACGTGGCGCATGGTATGTATAGACATGTCACACCATGGACAAGTAATGCATGTACCTCCACATCATGTCAGGATGCACAGAAGTGTGCAGATAAAAAATGTGATAACTAGTAAACTGTGTGGTGTATGACCTGTGAATAAGATACATCTAACACCAAGCTTGAGGGGTGCACTTCAATGACCATTTCCCCTCTGTCCCACAGGTGACCAAGAACTGACTGCAGAGGACAACAACAGCAACCTGCAGAGCCAGTCTCCCTCCCCGGAACATGGACTCTCAGATGAGGGCTCCTGGGATTCAGAGGACGCGGAGCTCCAAGCCGGCCCATCTGGTGTGCCAGGGCGCAACAGGTCCCAGGACCCCACTGTCCCCACCACCACTTCTGCAGCAATACCAACAGCTATGCAGACCCATGCTGTAACGGCCTGTGCGGCCACCACCACTACCACCACCCCCACCACCAGTGCTGCCTGCAACACTCTCCCTGCCCCAGAGGATCACCACCCCACACCACCAACTGAGGAGGGCAGGGAGAGGATGCAGGTGCCTACAGTGGTGAGGCAACAGGGCCGTGGCAGCAGGGCAGGTGGGAGGGCAAGGGTCAGTCAAAGACAACCGAACACTGGGACCGAAGCCCTGGACAACATCAACAGAGTCCTTGGGGCCTATGAACGGGCCCAGGGACTAACGGGCCGGGCTGAGGAAGATGCACGTGAGCTCCGCCTGCTGCTGAGGTCCATGGACACCCGCATGGGCCAAATCGTGAACCTCTTGGGTCAGCTAGTGGCAGTACTGAGGGACAGGCCTGTGCCACAAACAACACCTCCACCTCCCTCTGGTGGCCCGCAGGATGACAGTTCAACATCCTCCCCTGCGGCCACAGAGAGGGGGTGAGTCCTCAGACCACACTGGCCCGCAGCAGAGGCCCCCCCTGCCAAACGATCAAGGGGCCATCCCAAGAAATCCTAGGGAGGATCCTGTGGCAAAGCACCTGCCAAACGCCAGTCACAGAGCCAGCCATGATGGGAACACTCTTCACTACTGCATTGACCTTTTGGACTGTCCTTCCCCACAGTGCCTTGTGAATGGCATCCGTCTGTTGGACTGGGTCACCACATCAATGTGGTGACTACTCGATTGTCTCATGTACCATCACTGACAACTCACTGCTTCACTAATCACCTAATTGTAAATATTCACCCCCCTGTCACATGTCCCCATTGTAAATAAACACTCCTTACACACACATGTCGTTGTGTCTGATCCGTGTTTATTCCAGGATGTGCAGTCTTCACCATGATTACAATGTACCTGGAGTATGGAATGTATGTAGGCAAGGAGAGGCTGAAGGGACCTAGGAAAACACAACAGAACAATATTCACTAGTCAGGTGTTGGCATCACAGACATCACACAACACTTGTCATCAAGGTACTCCAATCTGCACACATTACAATGAGCAACAGTACCGACATAAACATCCTGTAGATGTGCCAAACTACCCCATACAAGAAACATTGGCAGCCAGTACTGAGTCAACAACCTGATGCAGTCACAAACCTCACATACACCTTGCCAACAACAACGACATCAGCAGACAATGGCTCCGTTGTACATTGTCACTCACCTTTCAAGTGAAGTAGCGGTTGATGAGCTGTTGACGCTAGTCGACACCTTCCTCCTCTCCACTATCCTCATCACTGGAAATGTGTTGGTTTGCAGGCGGGGGCCTTGGCTGCTCATCAGTATCCAGGAGCAGGGGGATCTCCTTGCGCAAGGCCAGGTTGTGGAGCATGCAGCATGCAACTACAATCTATCACACCTTCTTGGGTGAGTACATCAGTGCACCTCCGGTCTTGTCCAGGCAACGGAAACGTGACTTCAGGAGACCGAAAGTACGCTCCACCACACGACGTGTCCTCCGATGGGCATCATAGTAGGGACTTCAGCTGGTGTCCTGGGATTCTGCAGTGGGCTCAGCAACCAAGGATGGTTGGGATATGCTGAATCACCTAAGTGTGACAAACACAGAGCAACTTTGTAATGTAACGATGGCAGAGGACATCATGTCACACACACAGCACGCTAATGGACTCTTCGTACTCACCCACAATCCATGCATGCTCCGGAAGCAGATTATCCATCAGTTGTGGCACAATGCTGTTACGCATGATGTACGAGTCATGTGCCGAGTCTGGGAATTTGGCACAGACGTGTGAGATGATCATATCCGCCTGGCACACCACTTGTACATTGATGGAATGGTAATGCTTCCTGTTCCTGTAGATGTGCTCACGTGCCTGTGGTGGAACCAGGCCAACATGTGTGCAGTCAATGGCACCAACAACATTGGGGATGTGCCCAAGTGCATAAAAATCTCCCTTCAGAGCCGCCAATTCATGCCTCCTGGGAAAGTGGATATATCTGTCCTTGTAGATCATCATAGCGGACAGGACATCACGTAGCACCATGCTGAACATAGGTTGCGACATCCCACCAGCGCTGGACACCGTGTACTGGAAAGTTCCTGAAGCCAAAAAATGCAGGGCCGCCATCACCTTAGACGTTGGTGTGAATGCACCCGGATATGTCCTTCGAGGCTGCATGTGGGCCTCCAACATAGCACATAGGTCTTGGAGGGTGGGTCGATCCAGACGGAATTTCCGTATGACCTCCTCATCCTCCATGTCTGCCAGCACTGTGAAGGGACGATGCACATTTGTTCTCCTCCTAGGTGTCTGACATCTTACGTTTTGATTGAGAGGTGGAGAGGTGTTGTGCAGCGGCCAGGGCAGCTGACTTTGGAGCACAGGGCTCACGGTTCGATCCCCGGCTCCGGCGGCAGCTCAGCTCAGCACCGTGTCACTCTGGGCAATAGCTCACTTAATTTCCACGACGGCCCCTAGCGCCTTGAGACCCGTAAGGGTGAGTAGTTCGCGCTTTACAAATACGGATTTACATTTATATTTACACAACGGCAACAATGACTAGCATCCCAGTCCAGCTTACAGCACAACTCACTTGTATGGACACCTTCAGCTACACCATCCGTACACCTGTCAACTTTTCACACATCTAGCATCTCACAAACAATATCCGACTATGTGAATGCACAAAGGGATATGGCCACATCTTGCATGGGCAGCCCTGAGAGTAGTACCAACAGCATATGTGTGAAACTGCCACACACTGTCTCCTACCTAGCTGCTGTACCTGCCACACCATCATGCGTAAGTTACACAGGGCACACATCAACCACACAATGACCCAAGACTGTGCGTTTATTGACAAGTATGTGCATGAGTCAAGAAAAGTAGACAGACAAATATGCGCATTGTGTAGTAAGACATTCATCACTGTGAGTTGCTCACCCCTTTCACACATTGACATGTGTACCCATTTGAGAGTCCATCACAACACTGTTCTGTGAACATGCCCAGCTAAATCACAAGTGACATGTGAGTGAGTACATGCAAATGTGTCTAATCATATTCAAAAACATGGCATGTGTAGTCAGCAGTGGGGTAAATGTTAAATTGGCATTGAGTGCACAATATTGTGCCATGAATCATGTGTCTACTGTGCACTGTTGAGAGCTGGCCTTTGGCCATTCACACTGCATGACGTGTCCATATGTGCTGTCCAGGTGATCTGACACACAAATCACGGTCACTGGCTCAAATGCATGGCACGCATATCGCGGTAGCTACCGCCTGGCCCTTGCAGTGTGTCACCGCCAATGCCCAAGCCACAATCACGGTAGTGATAGGCATATCCACATGGTCAAATGGCGGTTGGCATGCTCCGCCACACAAATCACGGACATTCTCAGCAATGTATGGCACATATATCGCGGTAGCTACCGCCTGGCCCCTGCGGTGTGTCACCGCCAATGCCCAAGCCACAATCGCGGTAGTGATAGGCATATCCACATGGTCAAATGGGGGTTGGCATGCTCCACCACACAAATCACGGACATTCTCAGCAATGTATGGCACATATATCGCGGTAGCTACCGCCCGGCTCCTGCGGTGTGTCATTGCCACGGACCATGCCCTTACAGACAATGGGACCTGCAATCGCGGTAGCCTAATGCAATTTTGTAAAACGTGGTAGGCCTGCTCCGCACCCCGGTGCCGGTCATTGGATGCAATTGAAAGATGCACGACCGCGGTAGCGCCCGCCTGGCCCCTGCGGTGTGTCACCGCCATGGACCATGCCCTTACAGCCAATGGGACCCGCAATCGCGGTAGCCTAATACAATTTTGAACATCGCGGCAGGCGTGCTCCGCCACTGCGGGGCCGGTCATTGGATGCAATTGAAAGATGCACAACCGCGGTAGCGCACGCCTGTCCCCTGCGGTGTGTCATCGCCATGGACCATGCCCTTACAGCCAATGGGACCCGCAATCGCGGTAGCCTAATGCAATTTTGAATATCGCGGTAGGCGTGCTCCACCACCGCGGAGCAGGTCATTGGATGCATTTGAAAAAGGCTGACCTGGAACACCAATTACAGCAGCTTAGAACCACTGAAACTACCCCCGGGGGCTATATATGTGTGGGAGAGAGCCTCACATTTCCACAGATTCCAGAGCCTGCTGCCTGACACCCCTCACCACCAACTGCTGCTGCTCCTGTCTCCAGAGCCTGCTGCCTGACACCTCTCACCACCAACTGCTGCTGCTCCTGTCTCCAGAGCCTGCTGCCTGACACCCCTCACCACCAACTGCTGCTGCTCCTGTCTCCTGGACACAGTGATGGCGAGGACTGAGAAGATCCGGGCCAGCCCCTTCACCACCGAGGAGCTGGAGGTCCTGGTGGATGAGGTGCTCACACAGTATATGAGGC